>JALPQI010011352.1:0-41839 GCA_025490895.1 Thaumatotibia leucotreta | reverse complement strand
CTAAAACTGAAAAGTATTTTGATAGGAGGTGCATGCATATATATTGCATGCCCTTAGAGTATGGTCAAAGGCGCCTGGCCTTGTAAGGAGATTGCATATACGCAAGAAAATTGACTGGTGGTTGCTAAGACCGAGTGGCCGAGCGGTGCAGGCATCAGCCGCGAAAGCTGAGCACGTGGGTTCGATTCCCACCTCGGACGTTGGTGATCTTGGTCGTTTTTTTCTTTGGTATATGACATACAATATTTATAATTCATAAAAATATGCTTTACAGCAGTAAAAGCGCAGTAACATACTGACATTACTGACACACAAACAAACAGACGGAACTGCAAGAAACTAATACATTAAAGGTGGTTTTGGCTACTAAACACTAAAACAAACAATAGAAAAAGCCTTATTAATTTATTTTATTGTCAGGTATTTTATTGTTTCTATTTTTTAACGACTATTCACATCAGATTATATTCGTGGAAGTTTGATATGTATTTTCGATCAGTAGGTATATTTTATATTAATGTACTTACAATTTTAAATATTGTTTTACAGGGATGTGCTTCCTTCAGTGGAACCAGGATATTTATTGAAAATGCTGCCCGAGAACGCACCCGAAGAGCCAGAAAGTTGGAAAGATGTCCTAAAAGATTTCAATGATGCAATAATGCCTGGCGTCTGTATTTTTATTATATTCGTAACTGCTTTAAAACATAAAATACATCAAAACTGCTATTTTAAAAACTATAGTCTTCATCGATACATCCTTCTCATACCTAGAGCATTTTTACAATACTTAATTATCGGGTCAGTAAACCCAACGCCCATTAAATAGGTAATGTTTCTTACGTGACCAAATAGCACTTTTGGAACCTGGCGTACTACCGCGAAAATCGAAATTCGTAAATTCGGAGGATTGTTCTCTGCCAGTCCAAAGAAGGCGTCATTAGAGTGAGAGACAATTTCTCAAAATTTGCGGATTTTTAAAGTTCCGCTGATAATGTCGAATGGTCCACGTAGAAAGACAGTCGCAATAATTGGAGTGCCCTACGACATTAAGTCCAGCTCTTACTTTCTTTCGAGCTACCGAGATAGTTTTTTTTAATGACAGAGCACTTGTTTTACAGTTTCCTAACTGACATCAGTTTTATGTTTGCCCATATGAAAATCAATCAAGTAGGTACTGAACTCGTTACGTTACAGTCACATCTAATAATATCAACACAAATAGAATAGTATTTAGACTATTTAGTAGAAACATCTGTGTTACCTCAACATTCAAGTAACACCCATGCATATTGTTAAAGCTTCGTTTGTACTAATAATATACCTACCTAATGAAACTTGTATGAAAGTCCTTGGCTGTCCAAATTGGGCTTCAGAATCTGTGAACCGCTGGGTTCCTCAAACCTAACGGTCACAGCCTCCAATTTCTATTCTTGGGAAACTCTGTAATCGTTATCTGGGATTAAGCATACTCACGATAGTCAGAAATCAACAAATGCCTGTAACAATTCAACGAGCAACATCATGTAAGACTGATATGAATAATCGAATAAAAGTATGTCAGCGGTGTAATAATAGTTATTTATGTGGCTGGTGCATAATAAGAGGCATTAAACATGAGTGTGGTTTTATGAAACGAGCCGTAGGCGAGTTTCATAATAAGATCACACGAGTGTTTAATGCCTAATTATGTACAGTCACATACATAACTTTATCTACATCCATATCATTAGTTTAGAATGACAATTTACATTTATTTTCATTGATATCCACTAAGTAATTACCTCTAAATATAAAAATTCAAATCAGTTGAAATCACTCAATTTGAGTAAGGATATCCTACAATAAATATTTATTGAAAAAAAAAACAACAAAAAGAAGTTGACTTCATAATAATATTTTCTTCGGTTACCGCGAGGATTACTCATGAAATAAAACTATGAAAACGGATAAACTCGCGAACCCTGTAAAAATTAGTTAATATACGCGAGTTTATCCGTTTTCATAGTTTTATTTCTTGACTTCATAATGTTAAAATTAATATCATGACGACGATACTTTAATGTCAACATTATGATGCACTGTACTCTGCCTGTACTTTAATGTTAACATTATGATACAGCCACAGACACCGGTCTCTTAATATAGGTCATTACATTACCGCTTCTGAATACATAACAGGGAAATTATGATATTCCTGTAGATAAAAGTGTAAAACACACACTTTGTCGCTTGTCGTAAGGTCGTTTAGAGATTTCATTCGTATAAGGGTACAATCCGTAGGTAAGCAATAAACTACGACGTTTTTCCTAAAACGCTCGTATTCTAATGTTGGTTATCGCATCCTGTATAAATTTGATATTAAGAACTGAAGAAACCATTTATGATCGAACATAATTTTTGATTTGTATTGTAGATAACCCATTGGCACTCGCCTCAGTTCCACGCCTTCTACCCGACCGCAGTCTCGTATCCTGGAATAGTTGGAGGCCTACTCAGCGACAGTCTCGCAGTCATCGGATTCAGCTGGGTTAGTTTTTGAATAACCCCTTTATATATTCATAAACTTTTGCTTACAATCGCTGTAGTTCCGCGGCGTTAGTTCTTCTGGCCCACGCCAGAAATGTACCTATCTGTCACACCGGTGGTTTTTTGAAGTTAGCGGAAAGCAGAAGAATGTGACAGCAACAACGACAAATGCTAAAAACCGAACTATCATCATAACATCACCAACCGGTATTGGTATTACCTGCAGGCTTAGCACATGATTGGTGCGACAGTATGTCGCCGCGAGATAGATCTCCCGTCCTTTACTAGCTATATTAACAAAAGAGGGACGGATAGTCTATCTCGCGGCGAGATACTGTCGCGCCAATCCTGTGCTAAGCATACTGTACCTACATAAGAATTTCTATTTGAATAATAATAATAAATAAATAATAAATATCTTGGGACATCTTACACAAATCGACCTAGTCCCACGGTAAGCTCAATTAAGGCTTGTGATGTGGGTACCAGGCGACGATATATATAATAGATAGATACATACAGATACTTAAATACATAGACAGCCATGACCAAGGAACAAATATTTGTGATAAATAAATACACAAATAATGCCCTCGCCGGGATTCGAACCCGGAACCTCCAGCTTCGTAGGCAGGGTCACTACCAACTATTGTCGTCGCAAAGGCATCGTGCCGGCAGGGCCATAAATAACCGGGTCGGTCACGCCCCCTTTGCTACCTGCTTGTAGGGATGCGTGCCGCAACCTTCGCACATTATCGATGGCGTTATCAGTAATCATATTTGGTTTGGTGGATTAGTTAAAACTCATTCTTAAAAATATTAGTACATACGTAATGATTTTCGTAATAAAGTTATATTTAAGTGTAGGTAATATGAATATAAAAGAAAATGTCGTAATAAAGGTTTATTTTTATATTTAGGTACATACTTAAGGTAAATAAATATACTTAAGTTAAATAATGATAAAATATATATAACTAAATAATAACACTAAAAGCGGTATATTTATGTGTATACTAAATATATTGCAACAATAACAAACATTACAATTAGAAAATACCAAGTAGATAGTAATAACCGCTATTATGATTAACCGTTTAGGTAATTCTATAATAACCTATTCTAATTCTAAAATAACTCAAACCTCAAACCTAACGACTTAAATATACTACATACTACTTAATAAATAAATATTTATAAATATAGGAATTAATTCTACTTATACCTACCATGCATATGCATAGTACTGTTTCATAGAACAAGCGCGGTTCATCGATAAGAAATATCGACTTTAGCCGCATCTCTCTGACAGCTCGTTTTTATTGCCCTGCCGGCACGATGCCTTTGCGACGACAATAGTAGCAATGCCCGCCCCATTGGTCAGCAGAGTTCGGCCGAAGTCGTGATACCAGTCACATAAGATTTCGGAACCCGATTTGTATTATTCGACCAAGTTGCGAACAGTGCGAACAATCAACATTCCCGTGTATTATTTAATTTGAAGTTGACATAATATAAATATATTTATGTCTTTCATTTTCTCTCTGCTCCGTATTTAACACGTTCGCCTCCGGTACTGTTTCACTAAGTGCTTATACTATGCCGATCGAAATTATCTGATAGAAATCCTCCTATGCCAGTGACACGCATGTGTGACCGAAAAGATTGTACTCCTATGCCGGCGACACAGCACTGTGTCAAAAACGTTCGCATTTCTATGCCACTGGCATAGGAGTGAGAACTTGATTAATGCTAGTGGCATAAGAATAAGATTACTTTGATCACGTATGTGTGTCACTGGCATAGGAGTACAGTTTTTTCGGTCACATATGTGTGTCATCGGCGTCGAACGTGTTAATGGTCAGTTAGAAGTGTTGCTGTTTGTACTATAAACTATAAAGTAAATGCAAATAGGTAGGTAATTTAAAACAAACTTATAGTGCACTTCTCGCACAGAGATAATCAATTCATCCAAATTTTCAGCTGTAGTTCTCTTTCAGTTAATAATAAATTTCCATTCTGCAGATGTCAAGTCCTGCTTGCACTGAGCTGGAGGTCGTGACCATGAACTGGCTGGGCAAACTGCTCGGGCTACCAGAGGAATTCCTTAACTGCTCCGATGGACCTGGCGGTGGCGTCATTCAGGTCTGTGTCAATTGGTAACTTGCCTTCGTCTATCCCTGGTCATGTCACCTTTTCTCGCTGTCACAATTTGATATATATCTTACCAAAATAACTTATTTCGTCGTAAGTTTTGTTTCGGATCGAATAACGAAAATAGTTTATGCCTATATTTTATGATGATATGATGATTGATGAATGATCTCTGCTCACGTCTCAATAAATGAAGCTGTGAAATTACATAAACGTTAACTTTACATAATACTCTGAGAGTGTGTATCATACCTAAATCATCAGATCATCACTTAGAATTTATTAATTTTCATTTTTGATGACTTCATTAAAGCAGAAGCTAAAACCTTGCGTGTCTAAAGAGTTTACTTACAAAGTATTTACGACTTTACTGAATCAATATTATTTTACAGGGTTCAGCAAGTGAGGCAACTTTAGTCGGATTACTCGTTGCTAAAAACAAAACAGTACACAAACTCATGGCGAGCGATCCTAGCCTCGACGAAGGAGAAATCAATGCCAAGCTAGTGGCATACACCTCAGACCAATGCAACTCATCAGTTGAGAAATCAGGATTGCTGGGCTCCATGAGAATGCGATTATTAAAATCTGATGCGGATGGAAGACTGCGCGGAGACACGCTCAAAAACGCATTTGAAGAAGACAGGGCCCAAGGGCTAATACCCTGCTATGTTATTGCCAATCTTGGCACAACAGGAACCTGCGCCTTCGACCCCTTGTATGAACTTGGACCTGTGTGCAACGAAGCAAATGTCTGGCTGCATGTCGACGCCGCCTACGCAGGTTCAGCTTTCATTTGTCCCGAATACAGGGGCTTAATGAAAGGCGTAGAATACGCAGATTCCTTTGACTTCAACCCACACAAGTGGATGCTTGTAAACTTCGATTGTTCTGCAATGTGGGTCAAAAACGGATATGATCTAATCAACACGTTCGACATCCAGCGTATTTATTTAGACGATGTGAAAACTAACATAAAGATACCAGACTATCGTCATTGGCAAATACCTCTCGGTAGACGATTCAGGTCCTTGAAGTTGTGGACAGTCTTGAGAATATATGGTGCAGAAGGCATTAGATCTCATCTCAGAAATCAGATAAGTCTTGCTCAACACTTTGCCAAGTTAGTACGAACTGACGATAGATTTCTCGTGGAACCAGAGCCATCAATGGGATTAGTGTGCTTCAGGCTCAGAGATGGTGACAGCGCAACGCGAAAATTATTAGAAAACTTAACCGAAAAGAAACAAATCTACATGGTGGCGGCAACTTATCGCGGCCGGTATATAATCCGTTTCGTAGTATGTTCTCATTTAACAACGAGAGAAGACATCGATATTAGTTGGAAAATAATTAAAGAGGAAGTTGACATGATCGTCACACCCAAGTTACACACCAAAACACAAATTCCAGCATTAGATCATATTGACATCAAGAGTTTATGTGAAAAGTCGAAGTAGGTTATTAACTTTAAAATACCTATTGGTATATCTACACCATAATATCGTTCATCTTTTATTAATCAATATTACCTTTACGATCAATAATAGAATGTCTATGGTAGATATGTTTGTGCATACTAGCCCCTGTATTCATAAACGTTTCCTAACTTACGTAGTCAGCCGATAAGATTCGTTTGTTCCTTTCGGTCTTATAGACATACCTATTGCAAAAGGGACAAACAATACTTATCGGCTTGCTGAGTTAGGAGACATTTATGAATAAGTGGGTATGTTCATAAACCTAGGTATAACTTTTTAGGGTGTAGTATTTTGTAAGTAATAACTAATTATCTAGTTTAAGTCTTATTTATATCATATAGGATAACTACTTGCTTAACAGGATCGAGTTAAGTTTTAAAACCTAGGTTGATAAGATAATGAAAATAATAAAGAAAAAATGCATTACACATTACTTATTCATTTCCTGACCCGAGCTAAAAGGCCGCATATAAATAAAGCAACGTAATACCTTATTATGTAAATTTATTATATATACAACTTGCTTAAACGCAATGAATCGCAGTTTGGTAGTTATAAAAAAGCCTATTCTTTTGTTTCCACGTAACAAAGTTAATTGAATATCCACGTCAATTTCCTCTTCGATGTTCATGTTGCGTCACTTTATGAAACATTGCAGTTATGCTTTGTTATTTTCCAGTTAAATGCAACTGCATGTGTAATTGACACAAAGTCCGTATGAATATCCTTTCGGCATACAGTGCTCCTGGCAAATGGATTCCTCTGTAGGATCCTCAAACTGGCATGGCACACGACCAGGAAGACTGACGTCTGAAAAAAAGAAGTTAATTTATAACCACACTTTGGCTTAGGTATTTACTATGTAAATGGTAAATACGTAAGCATACCTACTTACCTCGAATCTACAAGCATCCAATGCACAAAAAGATACTTAGTGGTGTTAAAACTCCTAAAAAGCAGTAAAGTGACCTAATTGAATATTTTTAAATTATAATTACGTAGTACTTAAAAGCTTAACATTCCTAATGCGAAAATTTTGGATTAGGTCACTATCATTCTAAAGCTGCGATATATAGTGTGGTGATATTTCATCCAAATCAAAGCTACAGTGGAGTTTATAAATATTTTTACAATTACCTATAAACCTTATTCCAATGCATTAAGAAAAAAAACATTTATAACCGCGGCTGTAGTCTAATCAGGCGACATGTAAAAAGTAGGAAATTCCGCCTAAATAAGAGAAATCTCGTAGGTAATTATCCTCAACTCATTTTGGCCACGATAGTAGGTAAGGTTAATAAACCAAGAGCAATACATTATCCTACCTGAGATTTATAAAACTGATTGCCTGTACTGATTTTTAAAATGTAGCTGTAGGAGTGTAGGTTCTAGTTAGAAAGACGTTCTTCAAATCTTTGTAATGAAACTAGCTACTTACTGGATTCAGAAGGCTTCGCTGTAGTCTTTTCTGATAAACTTGCCACGATTGACTGGTCTAACGGTATCACTTCATCACGTTTCTCGACTGTTCTTGGCATCGCAACTACAATATGCACTAAACAAACCGCAAGCATAGCTAAAATAGGAGTTAATCTGAATTCCATTTTCAAATTCGTATAGCGGTCAACTCGCGAGACGCAACAAATAGGTATTATGAGCAACAGTTACGAAACCGCTCAGGAAGGATTGAATGAATGTCAGTCAACAAAACGTCCTGCTTATATATGAACAACCCATTAATAAATGCTTAGTATAGTGCGGTAGGTGCGTAATAAAATAACACTGCCAATTTGGAAGTGCAGCGCGCGATGTCGCTACTGTCTACGTGGTTAGAAATAAACTAGTCGGTTTTTCCACAGTTCAACTTTTGACCGCTTACATTGTTGCCAATGGGTAGGGTTCTAATTCGTGGTAAACTGAACACAATACAATGACTCATTGAGTTCTTTTGCCGGCTTCATTATCATGGAATGGACTTTACTCATGGTTTTCAACTGAAGATTAATCATTAATTTCAAAGACCTTATAATGTATCTATTATGTTTCAGAGACACGCAAACAATAAATAAACGCAATGTAACGTTACAAATAGCCAGGTTCACGCATACAGGCCAATGACAAGCAGCTACACAGTAGCCTATTATAACGTCTACAACTTCAGAGGTTAAATGCGCTCCGCGTTGTACGTACTCTTTCACACACTTTTTGTATTTTTTTTAAGACTCTGCTCTACTCTATGGCGAGGAGGCTGGAACGCATGATTTTTTTTTAATCTGCCAAGGGTTAATATAAGGTTCACTGTGACACCGGGCAGATCTTACTTGGTAACGTTCCGCCGGTAATCGCATGCATGTTGAAAGGATTTGCCGCCTCACATAGGAGTATATGCATTAAAAAACCGCTTAAAAGTCGAAATAGCTAAGTCAGTCAAATTCACCGCCTATCGTTTTTTTAACATTCCTGACTAACCGGTCCATCTGATAAAAGGCTTAAAATCTCCCACCCCTCACGAATCCCTGAGCAAGATCGTTCGGAACCTAATTATTGCTACATGTGTACGATTTTGTTCTCGGCGATTTCATCTTTGCAAAGTTTACTTTTAGTCGTGGTATTTTTATATGGCCGCGGATTGAAAAAAACTTTTGAACCTGGAAGAAGAAGGTATGTACTTTATTATTCTGTAATAGTTTTGGAATATCGGTTATAAATAATGTATTTAAAACCTGGTTAACTTGTGTAGTTAAATTTCGATATTTTTACCGTGAAAATTTAAGACAATCGTGTTTTTGTTTATGTGTCAAGACTTGGCAAATTAGTTTTTTTAGATCGAAATAATGTTAAGGTCTTTGTACATCGATTGTATAAGAAAAACTGTCCGCTTACGTCCGCCATTTAGATTTTCAGTAGGTTAAAGTTACAGCGTCATAAACATAAATTTTTTGAATGTCATACTTTGTTGGTTTTTGTTACAAATTCTTTGGAAATGTTTCAAGAATTTGGTAAACTGACATTATTCAGCATAATGCAAGCATGTAAGGGAAAGAAAACAGGAACATTTTTTTAAATTTTTGCAAGAAAGACTGATTCGAATTACTCACTATCGTGAGAGAACCCAGCGATCCCAGGCTACGCGATGGAAAAGTGTAACATAAAAACGACCTGCGAAGGCCGAAGGCCGAGGTTCGCACAGGGCCCAGGGCCTGGAATGTTCCCCGCCGCGCGCTCGCCTGCGAGGCCGAAAACCGTGCTGCGGGAGATTCCAATTCCCGGCGATACCCACAAACATATCAAACCCCCATGCAATTCCCTGCACAAATGTTAAGGCACAACTTTGACAACTCAGACAAAAATATATTTCCTGGCCTCCCCCCCACAAGAAGAGGCCGCACTGCGCATAATACTATTTTTTAGGGTTCCGTAGTAAACTAGGAACCCTTATAGGTTCGCCATGTCTGTAGCATAGCGCAATGGCCGTTAATACTAGAAATTAGCAATTTGGCACAGATATACATTTTAATCACATACAATTTTTTCTTATAATTTGTCGTAAAGTGGGGATGATTTTTTTATTTTGTTGAAATCCTATAGTGTGGGGTATCGTTGAATAGGTCTTTCAAAAACAATAAGGGACCCAGAAGAAAGTTGTTTTATAAAATAAGACGGAGATAACCGCTTCAGAATAAAAAAAATTGGTCTCTCTCCCCCTCAAACTTTTGATCCGTGGGTCCAAAAAATATGAAAAAATATCACGAATTGTGGGCTCATAGAATACTTTAAAATAAACCTATTTCGAACATAATCGGCCCATCCGTTTTTGACTAACTACGGAACCCTACATTGAACATGGCCCGACATGCTCTTGGCCGGTTTGAAATATATAATTACAATCAAATTCTTTGTTTTATTCCTTAAAATCCTCAAAAAACCAATGAAATATTTTTAAACGGTTTTATGATTGAAATACTCCTATGTGCGCCTGGTAGCTGGTACCGAGACGTTGCCCAGGGTGCGCCAGCCGCTACGACGAAATATTATCGCCGAGAACATCTAGTGCTACGTAATGGAAAGGAATCTCGTAAATTTTGTGGATTGGTCTCTGTCACTCCAACGAAGTGTCACTGACCATTCTGTGATTTGCTTGATGATGGGCACTATGGGCAGCAGCGTCATCATAGTGGACACATTGCTGCGATCGCCAATCCGCTTACCCAGCGCAGCGTGGCGATTATGGGCATTTACCTCCTAATGCGTCTATATACGCATAGTTGATAGGAGAGACCTACGCCCAGCAGTGGACTGAGATAGGCTGATGACGTGACATGACTTCAACGAAGGCGTCATTAGAGTGACAGACGCAAATCCTCAAAATTTACTGATTTTGAAGTTCGTGATAGCGTAGGTTTGGCTTTTTACGGCCCTGTCCGGCCAAAATAATAGTTTTCCGGCGTATAAGGTTTTTTCGATATAACCAAGTAAGTTCTAGGAACCCGATATAGCACACGAAATATCAAATATAAACTGACAAAGCTGTGTTCAGCTTTTTAGTTTTAGGACCGGGCAAACATAAGCATACCTACCTACCACAAATTTTGTGGCCAATGTATAAATTATTATTGCTGTGAACTTGATGTACCTGCGTGACTAAAAGAGGGATAATGTGTAAGATGTCCCAAGATATTTATTTATTTATAATTTATCATAAGAAATGATTAATGATTTCGATTTATCATAAAGTTTCGTTTTGTAAACATTTATAATAAACCATAATCATATGTGTTACTTCATTTGATACAACATAGAAAAAATTGCTTTGTTGTTTACAGTGTAACTAGGTATTATTAGCTGCATAAGTGCATGGGCAAAATTTGATTTAATTTATTAGTAGCTCATCCAGCAACCGGGTGTAGTCAAGTGCAAAAATATTTATGGTAGTTATTATTAAGTACAATCAGTTCGATTATATCTCAGTCAAAACAATTAATTAAGAGACTGCCGCTCCCACAGTCAAACTGTTGTAACAGTTTTGTGGGACGATAATGTAATTTTTTAAATTAAAATTGTGTCAAATAATACAATAAAACAAAATAATGCATCGATCGAATCCTCCTATAAATATTTTACGACGTTCTTATTTATTACACAGAATGTAAGTGCACTGGGACATATTTTTGAGTATTTTATATGTATACAACTTATTTTGTCTTTGACTGTTCATAATATATAGTCAACAAAATAGTCTATATACATATTATACCTACAGTTCATATATGAGTAGGTAAAGAAACAAGAGTAATCGTCAAAAGTGTAATGAACAAATATAAAATAATAATAAACAATCATTATTAACATTTATTGCTGAAAATATTGTTTTAAAATGCCACTTAAAATAAATATTTATATTTCGTTCCATAAATTTACATAAATATATATCTATACGTTATTTATTACGTTGTATTAACTATAACTACGATCGAAATAGCTATTGATTCTACAATTTGTAAGTTACTGCAGCGTCATTTCATATAATTATTTTATTATGCTCCAGATTTTTTTTATTTAGCTCATGGCATGGCATTCAGATAACGTACCAAAACATAATAGCGTGCTCATCACTTTATTTATATAACAGATATATACATCTATAATCACTAAACTGAATTTACTTTAATCGCTAAAACATCAAATTAACGTAATTTTAGTCTACTGAGGAATGTCATCCTCACTCTACAAATTGCACTTAAACGTTTTTACTTTTTCTGTGTCCACTTCTCCCAGAGAAGTATTTGTTTATAGCAGCCAAGATACAGATCTAGTGCAGCCTTAACACTGTGCAGATACATTTACAAAAGTTGAATGATATTTATCATTGCGTGGAATAACGAACCTAAACAACGTGCCACACAAACAGCGTGTTAAGTAATATAAATATATTTCCAATTAGGTACTTGTTCAATACATTTATTCCAACTTTAGTAAACATACCTTTATGTACATAAATAGGTTGTAATATAGAACATGAATAACTAACACGACACGTCGAATCATTTAATGTTGCGACCACTGGATAGTTTTGATGTCTACTCCTTCCTGCACCATCTCCCAGAGCGGACTCATTTCTCGAAGACGCTCTACGTGTCGAATAGTTTTCTCTGCTGTGTAATCTACTTCTTCGATTGTTGTGAATCTTCCTAATCCGAACCTGTAAATGTTTAATAACCAATTATAAACTTCTCCTAAGTTAGCAAGCCGATAATAAGTAGGACCGTAAAACGGGGTAAATAGGAACGTAGAGTGAACTGGGTGCTTAGCCAAGTTGCCAATCGCTAACGCTTAATCGTCAATCGTAAGCGAAAGGCAGCTAACTGTCTTTGTCGCACTAATATGAAAGAGTGACAGAGAGGGAAAACTACGATACGCTACTAAGCGCTAGCGATGGGCTACTTGGCTAAGCATCCTGGTCTGTTAGCCCAGGGCAAACAGTCCAATTTAGAACAACAGATTTTTTCATGTGTTATTCGAAACTGGACTGTTTGTCCCGGGCTAACAGACTAGTTTACTCTACATTCCTATTTACCCCGTCACTCCTATTTACCCCTTTTTACGGTACCTATTTTCTGTACCTAGTTTGTTTCGGTACCTAGTTTCTTTCGATCTTATAGATAATATTAATCGAGGGTTGGGTAGTCAAACCCGATAAGTCGAGATATTTTTTCATGGCTACGAACAAATAAAACATGGAAGCCGCACGCCATATTAAATTGCCTTTCAAAAACGGTCCTGTATTTTAGTTCACAACTGTCACCCGCTCCTCAATGCATCACGGTAATGAATGTCAATAACAACCTATAAGAATTTAAACCGCCATTTAAAAATAGTTGTGATTGGTCCATCAAAGTTTTGATTGGCTATATTCTATAAACATTTGTCAAAGATGTTGCGCCGAAATATGCGCGGTGTTAAGAAAAGCGCTATGTCCTGCCCATCTAGGCACAATTGAACAATTGCTTTTGGGGGCATTTTTGAGCTGGCTTTAGACGTCCATGTTATTTATGGTCGCAGTTTCATGGATATAACAACCTAACGTCAATGTCATATAGTTCGTATTGATAAGACCGAAAGGGACAAACAAGACTTATCAGCTGGCTAAGTTAGGAGACATTTATGAATAAGGGGGTAAGTAATTAAGGTAATGACATAACTACTCCTCGTATGATAAATATACGCTCGAAAAATATTAAATAACTATTTCATCGTAATTAAGATAACAATTGGATACAACGTATAAATAACGTAACATTCTTTGTTTTGAATACATTTTTGATGATTCAATTCGTTTTATCTTATCAACTGTGCGGGAGGTGGAGTTTATGACATAAGAGATAAAGATGTTATTCCAGTGAAATTTGCTTTTGTAGGTTAATAATTTAAAGAAATATTGATAAAGACATTATTGACCCAAAAAGTAGGTTTGTTTTGTGTTTAGATATTTTACTAGGGGTATACAACTATACAAGATTAACAATGTAATATTAGTAGGTACTTAACTTAAATAGGAATAAGAGTTGATGAATCTTAAATTTGATCATAACCATTGAAATAGGAATACAAAATTAAATAATAATATACAGTTAAGTTGGGTAAGTGAACCATAATGCCTGTTTGTTGTTGTTTACCTTTGTTGAAATCTTGAATAGTAGATGTATGGAGTGTTCCACTTGCCCAGCTGTTTCACTTACCCATCTCGACTATACATCATGCATACACTCAAATTTGACCCTTTCTTCAGTAACCAGGTTGTAGGAAGGCTCATTTAGCAGTCATTACCTGATAGAACTGTGTGCCAGGTCCTCGTCAGTTCCTATGGCTCTCAACACATATGAAGGTTCTAATGACGCCGACGTGCACGCCGAGCCACTTGAAAGCGCCACATCTTTTAGAGCCATCAACAGAGATTCACCTGGCAACAAATTCACAGATTATTATTCTTTATTCTCATTTCAGTATGGTGCATACAGTCAAGTGCAAAAATAAGTATCTAACGAATCCGCTCATAAATATGTTACGACGTTCTTATTACACAGAATTAGAGTGCACTGGGGCATATTTTTGAACATTTTTGTGTACACTTTATTTTGTCTTTGACTGTATAATACAATTTTATGTAAGTTCCTTAAGGAAGGTTACAAGTTAGATTACATGTTATGGGCGAGTATGATTATGATAATTATATTTAAATCATGACATACCTTCAACATAAGCAAAGGATAAATTAATACATCCATGATAAGATTGTTCTGGATCCCCATTTCTAATAACATGTGAGAGTTTTGAGTAGATCTTATCCAGAAACCTTTGAGATAGTGTTTCCATCCAGGTATGGTCATATGCCATTTCACGTTCTGCCAGTTCACATGCTGCACCTAAAAATATGACGATATTTTAAAATATCTCCCTTAGTGAACTTATAAACCAGGGAACATGCTCTTCGAATGGGGTTTATTTAAGGACATATTAATATTTAGAATATGGAACAACAAGGTGAAAACAATGGACAGAGAGGAATGGAAATATCTAGGAGGGCCAATTGATAATCTTGTTTGGAAAAAAATAATTATTATAAAGTCTTATATGTGAGTGAGTTTAGTAATGTCCCACTTTGTTGTTTGCCAGAAAGCCGCTTTGTCAGTTTATTAATATGAAGATACAAGGAAATCTCATCTTTATGGTAAGTGACAAAGTGGGACGTTTTACTAAAAACTAACACATATTTTCATTTATAATAAAGATCTATAAATATATTTGGCATATTTTTATCAAGAAAACCGAAACTAAGCATTTCTAAGCAAGTGTTATTGAAGCAAATACATTAAATAAATACAGATATTACTTACTAATATAACTCACGGTTTCTGGGTCCTGGTCATGAATCGCGGAATAGACTGGCTTTTCACATCTACCTCACATTTTAGATAATGTCGGAAAAACTACCCTCATTGTCTATACATAACATACCTCCCCCTTTAAGAGAGTTCACACTATCACTATTTTAAGTTCACTACACTATTACCTAACTCTAATAATTAAACCTAATTCTGTGCAGTTTTAGGAAAGTTACAGTTCATCCCCGGTCTCTACATCCGCATATTCAGCAGACTCCGACTCACTGCCACTATCGGCCAGGGCTATTCTTTTATGATCAGGGGAGTCTGGGGATGCACTCTGCCTCGCACGTTTGTAGTTGCTGGTTGCGGCTCTTTGTGGGTTTAGCGGTATAGCTATGTCCTGGGGTCCCGACACTCCTATTATATCAGCCCAGCGATGTGGTGACGGTATGGAGATTCGCTCATCCTCGTTATCAACATCTGCAACGTGTTCAGTTCTTTCCGGGGTCCTTTGTTTCCCCTTTCCCCCACAATCAAGCATCTGATTGATGTGACGGACCAAGGACTTATCGTTCCATTTCACTAAGTATCTGCAGATCCCCAGTCGCTTCTCAACTATTCCTTTCAACCAACGTGGTTCCCCGCAGTAGTTCCTTATGTAAACTGACTGGCCTATGTCAAACTCTCTGTGGTTAGTATCATTGTTCCTTTCTATTGCTTCTTCCCTATCCGCTTCTCTGAACGACAGAGGATTTAACCTGTCGAGTAACTTCAGCTGGAGTTTTATCATTGACACTGTTCGGCGTTGTACGTAAACCATACAGCATAGCTGGAAGTCTAGTCTCCCACGGTCCTGATTTCATTTTCTTTAATTTAGTCTTTACGGTCTGCACTGTTCTCTCCGCCTGTCCGTTGGTCGCTGGATGATAAGGAGCGGAGAACACGTGTCTAATTCCTTGGGACTCTGTATATTTACGAAAATCTTCAGACACAAAACTTCTTCCATTATCACTTACGAGTACCTCTGGGAGACCCTGTTCCGCAAAAATATCACGCAATATCCGTATTAACGTAACACTACTCATATCCGGCACAATTTAGACCTCTGGCCACTTTGAGTAGGCATCAATCACAATCAAAAAAGTCTTTCCTTGAAATGGCCCCGCATAATCCATATGTAGTCTAGACCAAGCTTTATCAGGCTTTATCCATTGATGGGTAACTTTAGGTGGCATGTTCCGATTCTCTGCACATACATTACACCTCTTTACCATATCTTCAATTTGCTTATCTATCGCCGGCCACCAAAAGTAGCTTCTCGCCATAGCCTTGGTAACCACAATGCCGTCATGATTCATATGTAGTTCTTCCAGTACCTTCGCTCGCAATTTTTTCGGTATTACAACTCGGTTTCCCCATAATATGCAGTCCTTATAAATTGAGAGCTCATCTTTTATCTGCCAGTACAACTTAAACTCTTCATCACTCTTTCCAGGCCATCCATTACGTATCCAATATACCACTTTACTTAAACATTTATCCTTCTTTGTTAAATTAGCCACTTCTATTGCAGAGAATTCTAATTCCACCGGTGTTTCTTCTATTAATAAAACTCCTGAAAACTCGCCCTCTACCGCCTGTTTGTCTGCTGGACCTGGCCAACGACTCAGCGCATCCGCATTTCCAATTTTTTTTCCTTCCACATATTGGATCTCGTAGTCATAAGAGTTCAACAACAGGGCCCACCTTAACATTCTAGGTGAAATTATGTTCGGTATGGATCTCTTTGGGTCAAATATCCCCAACAAGGGTTTATGGTCAGTCTTTATCAATATCTTACGACCACTTATGAACTGATGAAACTTTTTTATTCCGAATATTATGGCAGCTGCTTCCTTATCTATCTGTGCATAGTTACGCTCATGTGCATCCATAGTTCTCGAGGCAAACATCACAGGTCTGACGCTCCCATCACTCATTTCGTGCTCTAATACTGCCCCCAATCCGTACTGTGAAGCGTCACACGATAAAATGAGTTTTTTCCTTACGTCATAATGTACTAAAGTATCTTTACTAGACAACATCTTCCTTAGTTTCTCGAATGCATTCTGGTGCGATGAGTCCCATTTCCATTGTCCTTGCTTGTCGAGTAATCTGTACAGTACAGTGGTTCCGAAATAGATGCTTTGTGTGGTAAAAACCGGTCATAAAAATTTATCAGTCCCAAGAAAGCTTGAAGTTCCTTTACGTTCCGCGGTGCCGGAGTTTTCTCAATCTCACGAATTTTTTCTTCGCATGGATGAATTCCCAACTCGTCTATAACAAACCCCAAAAATTGTACAGTCCTAGCTGCAAATTTACATTTATTTTTATTTACCCGTAATCCGGCCTGCTGTAACTTCTGAAGTACTGCTTCGAGTCTGGTATTATGTTCTTTTACTCCGCTGCCAGTCACCACGATGTCGTCTAACAGTACTGCCACGCCAGGAATTCCTGCTAATAATGTTGACATAAGGCGTTGAAATATCCCTGGGCAAGCTTTTACCCCGAACGGTAACCTATTCATCTTATATAATCCCTTAGGCGTATTAATAGTCAGCAAGTCCGCCGTCTGTTCATCAACCATAACTTGGGTGTACGCACGTTCTAAGTCGATCTTTGTAAATAAAACTCCCCCTTGGAGTTCTGCAAATGCTTCATTAATTGTAGGCAAAGGGTAAGTGTCAGTATCTGTCACGGCGTTGACCGTCGCCCTATAATCCCCGCACAGACGAACTTTCCCATCTGGCTTGAGAACTGGAACTATAGGCGTTGCCCATTCGGAATGAGAGGTTGGCTCTAAGACGCCTTCTGCTTCTAATCTGTCCAATTCTTTGTAAACCCGACCTTTTATTGCGAACGGTACCGGTCTACTCTTATAAAACACTGGTTTGGCTCCTTCTTTTGGTCTGATACTAACCACAGGTCCAGTATATTTCCCTAGTCCTTCCTGAAATACCCCAGAATATTTCTGTTGTATTTATTTTAAACAAGTATCCAATTTATCCGTATCTATCTTTAGGTTATTTACTCCTTCCACACGCACACCCATATCCTGGAACCAATTCCGACCCATTAAACTTGGCCCATTTCCTTTAGCCACAACAATAAATAAGTTTTTTCTTATCTCCTTATATTCTACTGAAACCACAGATTTCCCCAAGATGCACAGTCTATTCTCCGTCCATGTCTTTAAGGAAATATCCACATCCTCCATTATTGGAATCTGTCCATGCCAAATCATCTTGGCGGTCTGCTCACTTATGAGACTGTAAGCGCACCCTGAGTCGACTTCCATATCTATCTTCACCCCGTTCAACCTGACTCCCATCATGTATGCCGGTACTGTCCTATCTTTCTGTCCTCAAACCTCTTCATATAATCCATGGAAATCTGATTTGGGTGCCTTACCTGCTTTGCTCTTTGCTATGCAAACAGACTCAATATGCCCTGTTTTCCCACAATGATAACACTTGGACCATCTGAACCTGCATGGCCCTTTATGGGGTTTGCCACATCGAAAACAAGACATCCTATCTGCTTGCTTGTCATCTTTCCTGCTAATAAACTTATTTACTTCCATCGGCAATTCTACATCGCTCACAATCTGACTGGATGGCCCTGGTACAATAATACTTGAGTCTATCCCCGCCGCCTCATGACACAAAGCAATCTCACAAGCTTGATCAAAAGTCAATGTATTCTGTTGTAACAATTTTTTCTGCACTTCTTTATCTTTTATACCACATACTAAACGATCCCTCAGTGTACGATCCAAATCTTTAAAATTGCAATCAATACTCAATTTTCTTAGTTGAGCTATGTAATCTCTAATTTTTACACCCTCCTCTTGGCACTTTGTATGAAATTTGTATGACTGGATGATTTCATTTGGTTTCGGGTGAAAATGGTTATTCAACTTGGCTACAATTGTTGTAAAGGTAACCTCACTTATTTCAGTTGGAGCTACCAATGATATAATTAGATCATACAAGTCGGGACCACACACAGCTAATAAATTTGCTCTTTTCTTACCATCATCCACAATATCACTTGCCTGCAGACAGAAAATAAACCGCTCTATGTAATTTTTCCAGCAGCCATGTGCCACATCAAACTCCCCAAACTTTATACCCATTTTGCACAATAAAACCTACTTTTATGTGTTTTTCACTCAAATCACACAATTTAACACCTTATTTGCACACTTTTGTCCTAGTTTTCTCGTCGCCACTAATATAACTCACGGTTTCTGGGTCCTGGTCATGAATCGCGGAATAGACTGGCTTTTCACATCTACCTCACATTTTAGATAATGTCGGAAAAACTACCCTCATTGTCTATACATAACACTTACCTAGTCCAACAACAAGAGGTGTAGGAACGGTACCACTCCTCATACCCCTTTCCTGTCCTCCTCCACTTTGTATGGGCTCAACTCGAACCCGCGGCCTACGCCGAATATACAAGGCCCCAACTCCTTTCGGTCCGTAGATTTTGTGCCCAGAAATTGACATTAAATCAATATTCATCTTGTTAACATCGAGAGGGATCTTGCCTAAAGCCTGAGCTGCATCAGTGTGAAAGAATATCTTCTTGCTTTTACAGAGTGCTCCAATTTCTGCTATAGGCTGTTTTACTCCTGAAGAGAAAGTATAGCCATTATAGCTGGTGTTGCCTAATTCATTAATTGGTAAATGGGCGAATCAACTTTTTTCTGTCTGTTATTGCCATGGTTACGGTTGCCTGGTTACACACTGTACACTGGTTTTATCCAAAATTATGCTACTTAAACTATGCAAACATACATTTTTCTGATGTTACTAAGCCCTTTCTTTAATGGGCCACCTATGGACATGCACTACTTGCACTTTTGTATAATTTAAGTATCATCATTTTGCATATAACCAGCGTGACTCAGGCGACCATGGCAATAACAGACAGAAAAAAGTTCACCAAAATAAAATTTTGTTAGAAAGGCATTTCAGCTAAATTAAATTATGGGTAAAATTGTTTGGGTAGTGATAATTTTCATAATAAAGTTCATTTGATCCTATACTGGCTTTACTAAAGATAGTTTGCTACCTAATTAGCAAATTTACCTCACCCCATTAGCTATAACTGGACTCATTGAGGTACTAAAGGAACTGGGGTGGTAATCTGTTTAACTGAACCTATTAACACCCAACTAGTTTAAAAAAACAGCACTCATGTCAGACAACCCATGTGTAAAGTTACCTATTTCATTATTGACAGTCATTATTGATACTAGGCTGGTCTCCGGAGTAAGTGCTGCTTCAAGTTCATTCATGTTGATAATCCCATTGGGTCCCACTGGTAGATAAGTTATCTTGAAGCCCTCCCCTTCCAATGCTCTGCAAGAATCTAGTACACATTTGTGTTCCTGAAATAAGTGATAATATACATGAATCACAACAAAAGATATATTTCTTAATACAAAAAACACTAGAGTGAAAAGTAGTCCAAGGTATTCTGTACTAACATTAAATAAATGTTCCACATTAAGCATTTTCATAGAAGAATGATTTTAACATGTGTATTACTTATGGACAGTGCTCAGAAGAGAGGTTGTGATTGTGAAGAAATTACTCTAATTTACTCACAATTTGTGTTGTAACAACATGTTTTTTCCTTGGCGCATAAAATCTAGCAACTCCTTTTACAGATATATTATTAGACTCTGTGGCACCTGATGTAAAAATAATTTCTTTGGGATCTGCGCCAATGAGATTTGCTACTTGTTCTCTGGCTTTTTCCACTGCTGCTTCACTCTCCCAACCATAAGCATGAGTTCTAGAATGCGGGTTACCATGCTGGCCAATAAAGTAAGGCATCATTACATCAAGTACTCTTGGGTCCTGAAAAATCATACACAATAATTATTTAACTTGCATTACACAATGAGCTGGGACATTGTAGCTACTTATGATTGCTTCAAAACATGGTTTTGGTAACCGAAACCGATAATTAATAAAATAAACTTCATGGTTATTACTGTTACTTAGCACTTACGACAGGTGTTGTTGCCTGGGCATCGAAGTAAAGAGGTCTGCCAACTTCTTCATGTTTCAAGGAATATTTATCATTGATATCTGAAAATAAAATTGTTCGGTTTAGTTTGGAACGTATTGCATCATAGAAACATTATGGAAAAATATTTGGTACCTGTACTGAGAAATTTCTGGGTTCCCTGTGTAAGCAATAAAATTCCAGTATCTTGCGGTGCACATACTTTAGCGGTGTTTGAAAGCAGTGATATTACATTTTTTGATAAGCGGAACATTTTCTATTTTTTTATATATTTTCTATTTTATTCTATTCAACCATTGGCACCGCAACAAATGTAATGCGCTCCGCGAAATGTCAAATTGACACTGACAACCGTTTTTTTCTGGTTTATTCTTGTGGGCAGACGAAAGTACTAAGCCATACTGCCTTGACTACCGTGCCTGGCATTTTCCGTTCAGAACTGCGTCAATACCCGACCAAATGATGCTCGGCCTAATAATATTGTAACGAATTATTAATAACTAAATTGATAGGGTGTAACAAACTCGTAGCATTAGTTGGCCACATTTGCGCAATCGAGCTATGAAGCCGCGAATGGAGCTTAAGGTGCGTTCAAACCAAAAGAGCATTCGGTGTTCTATCCCCCGCTCTACGAAATCAACCAATCACGTTTTGTGTACCGATCGAATTTCGTAGAGTGGGAGGTTAGAACAGCGAATGCTCTTTTGGTTTAAACACACCTTTACGCAAATGTTGCGAGTACAATCGACCGAATCGACCGCGATTCGCGTAAAGGTGCGTTTAAACCAAAAGAGCAATCGCTGTTCTAGCGCCCGTTCTACGAAATCAACCAATCACGTTTTGTGTACCGATCGAATTTCGTAGAGTGGGAGGTTAGAACAGCGAATGCTCTTTTAGTTTGAACGCACCTTAAGAGTTAAAATGAAACTAAAAACTTTGTTAAGCATCCCACTTTAGTATATGTATTATACATAGTATGTTATGTACAGTTCATAAAAATATCAATCAAAGATATCTTCATAAACCAGCAGGTTTCGTTTCGGATCTTTAGGCGGTGGAGGATTGCGAGGTGATGCTGCTGGCGCCCAAGAGCCGGAGGTTTGCGGGGGCCGTCGTGTGATTGTTATTCGCCAGCCCTCCTCGTTACCATCGAGAGCCGTGAGCGCATGGGACGCTATATCTGCTGTGTCGAATGTTAGGAAGACCCTGGAAACAAAGCAATATTTGCTTGCATTTTGATGCCTTATATTGCATATAAGGGAACATAACCATACTACGTGACCTGTTTAGGGGGGGAGGGGGTCCGTTAAAGTACCACTCTTGGTCACCAGGGGGAGGGGGGGGTCTGGTATCTTGTCACGTGACTAGTATATTTCGAGGTTATTTTGTAATAATGTAATTTAACCCTTTACCTACGGGGCCATAATATTTGCCATTAAATTGTTTGACTTGTCACCATTACATAAGTATGACTTTAATTTGACAGTGGTGGCAACTCTGGTTGACACCCGTAGGTAAAGGGTTAAATTGGACTTACACGCCACCGTTTTTCCCATCACTACAATTTTAAAACAAATCTATTGATATGCATTTTAGCAGTAAAGTTGAATATGAGACGATGAATACTTACTTGTCTTCATCAGCTTCTTGAGTATAAGTGAATGGCTCATAGCTGACAAGCCGGCGTCTAATAACTTCCTCTGTTATCCGAGTGCCTGCCACTTGCAGTGTGCAACTTCGAGCAGCTGGAGGAGCTGTTGTACTTCCAGGTGTTTCACTTCCAGGAGCATTACGAGGGCCTTTTTCTTCCCTTAAAATTAACAAATTTCCGTTAAAACATTGAAACCAGTAATCGGTTACTGTCTAATAAAGCAACATAACCAGATTATTATTGTGTATATTAATTATATACATCTACAGGATTTGTGGTCAACGGATGACTATGAGTGTCACCTGATACAATCATTATGTATGCAATATAATCAGCTTTCATATTTTTATCTCATAAATAACTGTTGCAATAAGTTAAGGCAATATTCAGTAACTTTAATCAGTTCAATTAAAGACCCCCTTAAAAATGTAGGCAATTTTTTACTTATTATTAAAACCTATCTTAGTTATGAAATAATTAGCAAAAACAAACATTTTATTGTGTAATAAATTATTACTAAGTCTTCTTTCTCTAATAAGCCTCTGCCAAGCAAGATGCATTATGCAGTCAGCTCTGTGGTCCGGTCAAATCAAAGAAAAAGTTAAAAATTATTTTAACACAGACCACATCCCATGTGGCAGGCATTAGACAGTCATAATACTTAGACAACTGTTAAGTATTAGCAATACATACTTATCCCTTGCTGTGACAAATGAATCATATAAATATTTGACTTTGGGAGTAGGCTTTTCTTCTGGAGGTGGTGGTTCTTGTGAGGCACTAAACGGCTGATATGAAGCTACACCACCAGCAGCTCCAGTAGATCCACTAAGTTTGCGCTCCCTACCTAAAAATATAAAATAGAACTTATAAAATCATGGGTGGATACAATCAGTTCATAAGAGTTTTTAAACTGTCTCTTATAAAGTATTAAATGTTATAATATGCATAATCAAGGAAAAAAAACCGAAGCATAGGCAAACCAGCTGCAAGCTAGTTGGACAATATTAAAAAGACAGCAGAGACGACCTGGATAAGAGACGACGCAAACCGCAAAGTGAAAAAATTGCAAGAGGCACACATCCTGAAGTAAAATATGCAGAGAGTATAAAATAAAAACAAGGGACAGACCCGCCTGGACTAGCCTAGGGAAAAAACGGATTTTTCCTACCTGCGCGTGGCCTTTTGAAGCTAGCATTCTGTGGTTGGGGAGGTGGACTCTTGATAGCCTGAATAGCGCCACTCTTAATTAACTTTCGAGCTATTTCTCGAGCGTCTCGAGCTTCGGTCGGCCGCTTCGGAAGTACTGGCTTCTCTGGCTCCTGTTTCGGCGCCTTAAGTGCTTGAAGAGCTTTTTTCTTTTTCTTTAACTTCTGGTATTTCGCTTGTAGCATAAGTTCTTCTTCGGTGAGGTTGGAAGGAAAATGCAAGTAAACCATGTTTTGTTATGCACTGGAGAGAATTAGTTTCATCAAAAACACGAAAGTATTATTTAAATAAATAAAATTGATTGACTGCAATAACTACAATAAAACAATAATAGTAGATAGCAGATTGAGTGGAGTATGAGTGGAGTAGAGTAGTTAACTTGACATTGACACACACAAGTTTTTTTTTTATATTTTTAGTTCTTGTGGACAGGCGAAAGCACTAAGCCATACTGCTTTGACACACACAAGTCACAACAGGGTCGCGTTTTATAAAGTTAAATTTGTAATTTTTCTGTTTGCCTCTCTTTCTAGCCAATACGTGCGTGCGTTAGAGAGGCAAACAGCGTAATTGTAAAATGTAACTTTATAAAACGCGACCCTGACTGACAGTTACAACACAAAAAAAATTGGAGCGTACTTCACAGATTACAGGGTCGCGTTTTATAAAGTTACAATTTACAATTTCGCTGTTTGCCTCTCTTTCTAGCCAATACGTGCGTGCGTTAGAGAGGCAAACAGCGAAATTGTAAATTGTAACTTTATAAAACGCGACACAGATCGTTCGTCGCAGTCATGTCATTCACAGAAAATATGTCTGCGGTCTAATAAAAATGACGCGATTCATTTATTTTCGTACAAAAATGTGGAAAGAAATTACGGCATTTAGGCCCTCCCCGTTCTGTGAGTGTGAAGCTTACGCGAGACCTTCGTCGCTTTGCGCCGCGATTTGCTCTGAAGTGGAAGCGGCCTTTACACGCAGCCACAGACATATTTTTGCCTTTATTAGATACTCTTATTACGCCGGTGCGTAGACAAGTTGCCAATCGTTAACCCCCAGTAGAGCATCGTAGTTTTCTCTCTCTCCGTCATTATTTCTTATTAATGCGAGTGTGCGACAAAGACAGTTTCGTTTCGTTAGGGATTGGCATCTTGGCCATGCACCCAGATCAGTCACTACAATCCAGACAATCCAGTGGAGCTGTACCCAGCTACTGTAGCAATGTAAATCGGTTTCTAATTCATTTAGTCCAGGTCCGGACATGATGCGATTTCTTGGCGCTAGAATATACAAAAGCTGTTAACAGGCCTACTACCGCGAAAACCGAAATTCGTAAATTTCGAGGATTTTTCTCTGTTACTCAAACAAAGGCGTCATTAGAGTGAGAGAGACATATCCTCGAAATTTACGAATTTCGTTTTTCGCGGTAGAGCCGCAGCTTGTTAGGTTGCAGGTAGGTATTGAAAGACTTATCGGGTCTGTTATAAGTATTATAACAAAATGTTTTTGTCATTTTATTATGACCCTCAAATTTTATGAACCTAGAATTAAATAATATTGCCAGATTGGTTAGGTACTGACGAATAGAGCCAAGCCAAGAGTTGTCCTTTTACAAGGCCATAAGGTTCCCATATGAAATTTGAACATGAACTTTATATAATATTTTCAAGCATTAATTGTTCTTGAGAAGAGGTTTCGTATATTGCTTTTATTTGAATAGACTGAATAAATACAGATTCATAGGTTTAGCATGTTTATTTTTTTAGTTAGCCAATAATTAATGAATGCCGAATATAAAATTACAATACATTTATGTTACCCCTTAGGTATATCACACTTAACAAATCAATACACAAACAAAAAGGGCATAATTATACAATAACAGCACTGTAATAATTATCTACAAAAAATAAAATGTAGGTATGTAGCACCATAACAAAATGTACCTAATATACAACTGATTATGCAATGCCCTCATACGACATATCGTCGGGGATAGTGCAATACCGCGTATCTAATACATATCAATAAGATTCTTATTTCAAACATACTTCTATGGAATATAATCTTTATCTGCATGTGTTAGTTACGCGGCATTGTACTATCCCTGACGATATACCATTGGTACCTACTCATCTTCATGCATATAGAATATTCTTCAATTTAAACTTTCGTGAGACCACGAGGCCAAATTTGTAAGCTTACCACATGATTGCGATTACACTGATTTTTGGTACTAACTGACATTGCAACTGATGATGAATGTTGTAGTAAGAGCTGTCTAAATAAGTTTAATGAAGTGTGTAAGGATTGTTTGTACTCCTTTTTACACAAGCAAACTTTCAAACTGTAAGCAGAACTGCAATAAAATCTATTTACATTCCATGACTTCATAATTAAATTAAACAACATAGACATATTATGAACAAATGTGATATTCCCATTAACTATGTTTGGCATTGTAGATTCAACCAATTGGAAACTAGGCCACTCGGCAACTATGTCGAGGTGTGAGTGTTGTAAATACAACCAGTTGACATATTTACCCATAGTTGCGTCTCAATAAAAACTTGCAGCAATAACTTGTTAGTGTAAATTCAGTTTTCGTTTTATCTGTGCTGTATTTTCAATCTAATTGCTCTATTGCAAAATAACCGCAAGTGCTACTGTACCTGAATAAAATATATAGTCTGCCTTTGTTGAATAACGACTCTATGGTACTAGCATTAAGATTCAACAGGTAGTAGGCAGGTAAAGGACAGGGTCAAATGTTCACTAAAAATCATATTGCTAGGGCTATAGAGTCGTCATTTGATAAATTGTTCACATGCCCCTTTTTATGTAGGTACAGTATCACTTGCGGTTTTCATACAATAGACAAAATCTCATAGTCAGTTTGAAAATGAATGACTATACTTTTACTTAAATTGTTATTATTATATACACTTCCATCAATCACGATCAGAAAATTAAAGCTTTTTCTTATTATAGAATATGTCACAAAATAAATGTCTACTTACAAGCAGTAAAAAATATCAATTAATATTATTTGTAGTGCTAAAAATATGTCACAATATCAATGTATTATCTTAGGAAATAAAAGCTTTATTAGACAGATATATGAAGATTTACATTAAAAATAACATACATGCATTATAGTATGGTAGCCAACCAATTGGAGCCCGGTTGCCACTCAAGGACTTTGTCGTTGCGCGTTATACATCAAATTGAAAGAAATCTCTTACTACTTATCATTTTGACGTGGTCATAAAGGGATCTGGATGCTTAGACAAGTTGCCAATCGCTAACGCTTAGTAGCGTATCGTAGTTTTCCCTCTCTGTTACTCTTTCATATTAGAGCGACAAAGACAGGTAGCTGCCTTTCGTTTACGATTAAGCGTTCGCGATTGGCAACTTGTCTAAGCATCCTGGGGTCCAATTGGTTAACCCGGCGGGAGTGTGGCAGGGTATCTCATACCCTGCGTTTGACTTATATCAATATATTTAGAGTTTATTTTTGTTTAAATATTTTTCACCACACTCTCGCCGGGTTAAGAGTACATCAGCCTACCTTGTCTCGTCGTATCGTACGAACATGGTCCAGCGTGCCTACAATGTA
This sequence comes from Thaumatotibia leucotreta, assembly GCA_025490895.1. Lineage (NCBI taxonomy): Eukaryota > Metazoa > Arthropoda > Insecta > Lepidoptera > Tortricidae > Thaumatotibia > Thaumatotibia leucotreta. The sequence goes on along the minus strand of JALPQI010011352.1, from coordinate 14,224 downwards.
TAAGACATTGAAGTCGTACGCGACACCGCAAGGCGTGACGGTAAGGATATTAAAATGCATTACCTTGCCCTATTTTTTAGGCCTACTTTGACAAAGTACAGGTAAAGACAACATTTATTCTACATCTGACTTGTTTTGTTAAGACTTTTTTTAAATTAAACGTTATTAACAATTTATCTAAGGTGCTAACAAATTAGGTACCTACTTACCAACATTTTGATGTAATTTTAAAAAAGTTGAAAGTTAAAAGAAGTGAATTTGTCATGTTTTGCTTGTTTTCATTTGCAAACCAGAAATAAATTAAAATTTGACAAGATTAAAATGTGTAAACAGTTCATTGATTTAGGATGCAAGAATATTGTTTTTATATTTATTTGCCCTTTCACCTTTCATTGAAAAGGTGTATCAATACTTTACAATGCTACTTACAATACTTTGTCATGTAAAAGGTTATTTCAAAATAAAACATTTTTGTATATAATTAGGGGGAATTTTACAACAACATGGACACTTTCCTGATGTTCTTGAAATATTTAAATATAAAAAAACCTTTTATTTGGCTTTCTAAAATTGTATATAATTATGTACTCTCTAATTAGTACCTAATTCGTCAGCACCATATACAATTAACAAATCACATCATGGTAGGGACTTCTATTTTCAGATTAACACAAAATAGTTTTCATGCTAATTGCAAACATTCAATTTTTAAATATGGAACCCTACATAAGAAGTAGATAATGGAGGTGTATTGTTTATACATAGATTAAATCGTTTTATAATTGATTATAGGCTAAAAACAACTGGGAGCATGGTATTTCAGTGTTAAAAAATTAAGTGCTAAGTAAATGCTTAAAGGAAAAAAACCATATTCAGCAGCTGCAACTGGGTTCCTCAGGCGGCTCCGGATTTGATATCTTAAAGCTATCATGATCTAATGTCTGCAATTCAATTCTCGATCTGTTTGATTCTACCAATTGTGAAGCAATGTCAGCAAACATTTCCTCAATGCCTCTTCCATTCTTGCATGATGTCTTGTATGTGGTGTTTATGAGATTGTGGCACTGCTCACTGAAAAAACAAACATGTAAGTTAGAGTAAGTATAAAATGTAACTAGGGCTCTGGATTTCATATTAAATGATATTATAGGTATTAATCAAAATCAAGCGCATTTCACATAATTCATATTCTGCAAGGGTGAAGACTAGTATCTTGAACTGTTGACATGTAACTAAAACATATATTCAATTATCTGTAATGAATGGAATTTAATAATTACAAAAAAGTTACCAGAAGGTTTCTATATCAGCATCAGTAACTTGTGGAGATGTTCCTTCAAGGTCTGACTTGTTTCCACATAAAAATATTTTGGCATTTTCAGCATAAGTCACAATATCAAGCAAGTGCTGACTCAGGACATGGAATGATGAAGAATTGTCCAAGGAGAAGACTAAGATGGCAGCTTCCGCGAATTTGTAATAGCTGGAGGTAACTGATGCGATCCTCTCCATGCCTCCAGTATCCCATAACTGCAACTATACCACAATAAAATTGGATATAATAATATAACATAATCTTGAGCATGTTAAAAAATGATACCAATAATTAAACTGAACTATCCTTCTTAGCTAATAATTTAGAATGTTATGGATGAATCTAAGAATACAATCTGTAACTTTATCATTGAATTATGTTTTTTTACAATTTTTAAAGGGAAGTTCAAATCATGGCTTATATTTTGATTGATGGATATGTGTCATCCATTGAGTATGCATTTACTATGATCTTAGAACTTCACTATCATTGTCCAAACTTTGTTTATGATGCACATGCTAGATTTCGAGCGAAATAAAGATACTTGTAAATTTAGAAATAGCAAGATTTTTACAAAATAGAAATGAATGTGAATAAAATAATAATCATGTGTTTCAACAAATTGTCTTACCTTGATCTCTTTATCCCCAACCTGATACAACTTTTCAAAATGATCGAGGCCCAAAGTGGCTCTTCTGTCTGCATTTGGAACAAAGGTGTCGTTGATAAATCGACGGAATATGGAACTTTTTCCGACACCGTATTCACCACATAATATTACTTTGAGAACAGGGGTTTTAACTACAGCCATCGTTTATCTTAAGTAAGCAAGGTTACACAAAACTAACGAAATTGAATAGTTAATTAGTTAAGACGATTAGAACGGATCATCTTCAATGATACATGAATTTAGTCGAGACAGCTTTTTTTATGGGTGATCCATTTCCGTACAGTTATGGACAGAGATAAATAGTCGAGAAACTATATAACACACTGTCGTAGAGCTAATAACAACTACTGTATTGTAAGGTATGTACAATAATCAGTAATCGATAAATAAATAAACATTACAGAAGTCACAATCTTTTCATTCAAGAATGAAATCAATGGAATTAAAGTCAAAAGGGGAAGTCAACTGTCAAACTGACAGTGGAGTCCTCAATGCGCAACCAAACAATGCTCGACCAAACAATCGACGACCTTGGGGACCATTAAAATTTCTGATGAATCGGGTCGCTTCAAAGAATCTTACGATCTTGTAATTATTTTCGACTGGGCCAAGTTAAAAGAATTCAAGGTTTTTCAATCAATGCATGTTTGGCCTTTAAGCGACAGATATTCTTAATTTGGGGTTAGAAGAAACGGTTTTTAACTTTCATTATGCGTTAGTGTAAATCAGCAATCAAAGTTTGACTTGATGGCTAGTCAATTTATTATTTATTAAATTCAAATTGAGGTGGAGTGTTGCAGATCCAAACGTCGCCCATCCATCCACACGTCGGCTTTGTATCTTGCTCTATTTTAAAAATCCATGAAAATATCAAATCCCAACTTAGTAAGTTTGAGCTAACTTAATCCATTAACAGCAGACAAAAAATAAAAATTGTTATCTAACTAGATTTGCAATCGGCTTTGAAAGGGTTAGTTTGTATGTCATTACTTTGTGTGTGCTATTGAATAAAAAACATATTTATTTAAAGAAATATATTTAATATCAATGTAAACTCACACAAACGCTAGTTCTATTATTTAGTTGTAGAAAGAAACCTAGTGATAGTAATTTTATACTGTTACAATGGTAGGTACTGTTGATACTGAACTACATATTATATGTATTTTTCTGTACGGTCGGCTCTAATAATATGTATACCATTTTGATCCTTATGCCTTTGACATAAGTTCCGAAATGTATACGTATTGTTAGACGTGACTGTACATACTGATACTGTAATACGATAAAATGGGTAGGTACCTATGCATTTATGCAGGCAGCTCTCTTACCTGCGACGGACATTTTACATTCGATCTTACTGTTAAGGTGTGTTGGGGTAAGATGAAACGGTTTTTTGAATGGTTTAAGACAAAATGCTACAGCTAAAACAGAAGAATGACTTTTTGTATTTTCTCATCCAGAAAACCGTTTCATCTTACCCCAACCTCGTCGTTATGTCATTTTGAGGGATAAAAAGTTTTTTTACGGTCCTCTCAAATGTTTAGAAACGGGCTACGCCGGTGAGACAGGCGACGACCGCCTACTAACGCGAAAATCGAAATTCGTAAATTTCGAGGATTTTTCTCTGTCACTCAAACGAAGGCGTCATTACATTACAGTGAGAGAGACAAATACTCGAAATTTACGAATTTCGTTTTTCACGGTAGGGCCGCAGCATACACTGGAATTCGCAAACATTTGTAGGCGAAAATTCTTGATAATTGCCATATATCCAGTTGTAGAATAAATGATTACAATCACATGAAAATAATGTGGCCGTGTTAGTAAAAACATCCCACTTTGTTGCTTATCATAAAGACGAAATTGGCTTATAGGTACCTTTATACAAATGAAATGTCTAAGCACCCTTATGTTACATGGCGGGACGTTTTTACTAAACCACTCACTATATATCATAATATCTTGTATATCATAATGTAATAATATTCATTCAAATACAAGGTACGCAAATATAAATTAAATGAATACTTTTAAATTATTGTAAAATGTATTCATGCATTACACAACACTTATACATAATTAAAATAACAATGTTTTTATTAAATTAAATTATTTCATTGCATTAGATTATAGTAACACGATTTATTTATAAGAACCCAAAATATTGTCTCTTCATGAAAACCCTATTATAAACATTAATAAACTGTACTTTCCCGAGAATGGCCAACCAGGCTTTGCACAAAACTGCTTGCCAACGACCGCGTTTATACGCATCTAGTCGATGGTTCCCGCCCATAGCTCGATTTTTTTTCAGAGAACCTAATTTGTCCACAATGTCGAAAACAAGATAGTTCGTAGTTACAGGTACAATTATTTACAGGCCACAATACAGTTCTCTCGGCTACATTAAACAAACACCGTCAATTGTTATTAATCTAACAATATGTTCGCAGCAGCATTCACTTATTTAGCAGCAATGACAGTGGATAACCCTTGGTTCAGACATTTCACTTACCCCCACGTTGCACTATTTACTGCAGTCTCTATCTTAAGCTTGTCATGTTTTCTAACAAAGACATCAAAGTAGTATAAAAAATGAAACGCGAACATCAGCTGAGATGACCATTTGGTGGTGAAAGCATAGTACAACATTTTTCTCTTCAATGTACACTTAAAAGGATTATTCATGATTTGGTTCCTCTATTTCTGCTTTTGTTGTTAGTTATCATATTTTTCGACTTATTGAAGGAAATCCTTTTACTTGGTGTCCGAGATTTCCTTGTGCGAGACATTGTCAGTTCAAATTTGTCAGAATTAAATGATGATGAGAGGTCAATGTGTCGATTTCTTAATACTTTACAAATATCTATTTTTATGTGTTCAGCGGGTTTCTGTAGTTTAGGAGTTTTATTATGTCTTTGACTTTTTGGCGTCAATTGTTTATGTGCGTTTTTGAGTACACTGTCGTTTAGTTTTTTGTTACGATTTTTTGTGCTTTCCACTGTTAGTTTCGTTTTATTATTTTTATCTCGTATTTCCTTACTTTCTTCAATCTTCTTATTCTTTTTTGTCTTAGCTAGTGCTGTCTCCTTAGGTATATTTTCTTTATTATTAATATCTGAATTGTTAACAGAATCCAATGTTGTTGATAGATTATTCTGTTTCCTTGTCCGTAATGAGGTTGGAGTGTTATTATTCTTAGACATTTTTGTAGGTTTACTCTTATCATTGGACAGCTTTGATGTTGTTTTTAATGCAATGGTTGGAGTACCAGTTTTAATTTTATTTTTTAATTTCTCAGATTGCCTGTTATCATCAGACTTCTTTAATGTTTTTGGTTGAGAACTATTTGAAATTTTCTTGCTTCCTTGTTTTTTATTGACTGCATCTAAATTCTGCAAAACCACTAATGGGGTTAATGCTCGAGTTTGGTTTGGTTTAGTTGATTTCGTTAATGTTGGTTGTGTCTTTGTAGGGCTGCTATGTTTAGGGCTGTCTACGTCATTTCGCGTCGCACCTGTAAACGATAAATAAATAAATTATACAAAGTCAAAATAGCTGCTGATATAAACAGAGGTGAGCATCAGTTCAAGGAGTTTTAATCTTTTAACTTGGGACTTTTTTCCTTTTGGGATAGAAAGAGCTCGTGATTATAAGTAGAAATACCCCAAAATTTACCCATGAATTAAAAGGACAGTAAACAATTATCTCAGGGATAATTTTTTTTGGGATAGTTAAACAGGCAGGTCTTTTAGCAACCTTTTAAAAGGTATGAACTTTACTACAATTAGGCTTTTGTGATTTTTCTTTGTCAACAGAATATGCAGCATATATACCTTGGAGATGGGATACTTCGGGGATGTCCCGCCGCGCCGCTGTGCACTCGTAGTCGCTCTCGTCGGTGTCCCAGAACGCGTCGATACGGCTACGGCTCAGCATTATCCTCTTCGCAGGACCCACCTCTCTTGAAACCTGGTTTCTGTCAACTGGTTTATTTTTATTAGCTGAAGTTTCTCTTTTTGTTTCGTCACTAATTACATATTTTTCTAAATGTTTATTTTTATTAGCGCAAGGTTTTTCTTTGCTCTTTGTTTCATCAATAATTGTAATGATTTCATCTTGTTTATGTTTATTGGCACTAGTTTTTTGTTTATTTTTTATTTCCTTCACCACTTTAAAGGTTTCATGTTGTTTATTTTTATTTGCAGAAATTGTTTGTTTGATTTTGGTTTCATCTATTGCTTTAAATATTTCATGTTGTTTATTTTTATTGATAGAAGTTGTTTTTTTACTTTTGGTTTCATCAACCTCTTTAATTATTTCATCTTGTTTATTTTTATTGTTAGAAGATTTTTGCTTGTTCTTATCAGCAGAAGCTTTTTCTGTATCATTTGCTTTATCAACTCTAAATATTTCATTTTTTTTATTTTTATTAACATTAGTTTTATCTTTACTTTTTGCTCCATCAACAACTTGAAATATTTCACTTTGTTTATTGGTAGAAGTTCTTTCTTTACTTCTTGTTTCATCAACAACTCTAAATATTTCATCATCAGTATATGTTTCACTCACACTGTCATTATTACATGCAGATATGATTGAAGTTATGTCCCACTTATCATCACCATTGTTAGCTCCACTGCCTCTGGGTTTAATGGTGTTAGCTGTAATAGTTGAATTCACTTGATTTGGTGGGACAATCTTATGAATCAAATCTAAAAGATTATCGTCATCTTTATTGACATCACGACTTAGAAGGGACTGACTGGAGACCAGTTTTCTGGTCTTATGTCTCTCTCTATTAGACAATGCACTATAGATATTGCTTTGAGGGCTATCAGCGCTCCCACTGTCAAAGCTGTTATTTTTTTTCTCAGTTACATCAAGTGTCTGTGTAAAAAGTTTTCTTTTTATAAAGCTGGGCCTCATAGATAAGTCACTAGTAGTCAGCTCTGGGTTCTCTTGCTGTTCAGACTCTGCATCTAGTTCTGGACTAGGAGCCTGTATTAGCTCTGGTTGTTTAATTTCTTGTTCTTGACTACTGCAAAGGTCTGGGACACCTGACGATTTTGATATCATTTTCTCCAGAGGCTTGGGAGGAGCAGGCTTCCTTACAGGGATTTGTGGTTTCACAAATTCAAAATCATTATTTTTACCTTGGTGTTGGTTTTTAACTTTGTCATTACTGGTAGCTATTTTAGGTTTCTTTTTGGCAGGGTTTGGTATGTCATTTAAACTTTCAACTTTTCTCTTTTCACTTTTCTTTGTCAGCGTTTTAGGTTTTGTGGTTGTATCCAGGAATATGTCATCATTTTCATCACTCAGTTCTTCTATTTGATCTTTAGTAATATAATTATTCTTGGGAAACTGCTTGTTTCTAACTTGTTCCTCAAGTGTAGACCTGTTAAACTTTTGAGATGGAAATTGAAATCCACCCCTGAACCTATCTCTTTGAGACATGATTGTCATATTTTGCATGCTTTTAGAGGAACATATGGAGGCATTAAGAGTGTTTTTCTGTATGGAAGACATGTTTGCTTGGCCATTTGTAGACCTTTGAGTAAAGATGTTATTTTTAGGACCACATAATGTACTATTTTGGGAGTATAATGTACTTTCATTGTGGGGTAAATTATTTCTTTGACTGAAATACATAGTACCAAATGGTTGTTGTTTTTGATAGGGTAAAGTGGTTGGATGGTGATATGCACTATCAATCTTATAAGGATTCTGTGTGTCAGATCTGGAACAGCCACTATATCCATCTCTATTGCTGCTCCTATACATGTCCTCAGATCTACAGTCATAGCTGTTAACACTTCTTGGTCCATTTACTTTACAGTATGGATCATACCTATACCTCCGACTATAACCTGTCCGTGTAGACATACAGTCATCATTGCTAACAGATGAGTGAGATCCTTGCTCACCCTCATCCTCAGATCTATTATGGAGATCTTTGAAAAATGTTTTCATTTTACGCCTCTTTTGAGCTTTCTTCATAAACTCATGTTTTCTGTTCACAGCATGAAAAATCTTTTTAAATTCATCATCTGTGCAAGATTTCAATGCATCAATAACTATATCTGCCCGGCTAGCTGTTGAATCTGGAAAATAATTAAAAAATTTAAGGAATAATATTTTCTTAACCCATTCAGGGCCAAGGACTCAGCGTATGGGTCATGACTCAACGCTTCCGCATGGCCCGTGACTCGCATGCGAGTCATCAGTACATTCTAAATAAAATAAAAACTAAACTTATATTGACACAATTATGTTTGTGTGATTGAATCTAACAACCACTTCCACAAATTACGTTTAGTCATAAAATGATGAGTACGATTTTTTAAATGAAAATGGGGACTTGAATATTCAAGTTTGATTTACTGTAAGTATAATATAGTAAAAATAACAAAATTGTAGATACATACGTTTTGTAAGCACACAGACATATTCACATTTCAAAAATATGAAAAATATATTTTTATAGAAAGTTATGAGTATGACTCAGGGTATGGGTCACCGTGGCCCGGCGCTGTCTGTAAAAACTACGAGTGTTTACGTGACAGACTCAAATAAGCTTTATTGGCCGGTCTTAAAGCTTGTTTCACGTTGAAGTCGTTTGGTATTGTAACATTTTTCAACCGATGACCTTATGGATGGTGGCAAGCAACATTTGTATTGGCCAAACTTTGTACGATTATATCTCATTTTCTTTTAAGGGTAAGGCAACCAGGTTTCTCCGCTGTACTTTTATATACTTACGTAACATAAAATGTTGTGGTCATTGTAGTGTATAGGTACATAGTTAGGTAACTACTAACAGTGATGTTAAGATTAATTCATAGTAATAAAACTATGTTTCAATTATATGAAGTAAAGCAGTTGTTTAATCATACTATTTAATATAACTGTATTTACATAAAATTTGTTTATCTTGGCGGTTTTTAGAAAAGATTACAATATGTATGTTATACACACAGAGCACGGACCTCTTTAGTGTGTAACCTTAGAGATAGAGGCGGCCTTGGCTGTCATTTTCATAGAAATCGACCGTGTCAGGTAATTTTGACATGTTAATGTAAATAGTGTTGTGGTATGGCTCGATATTTTTATCGATAGACTAAAACCAACAGTTATTTGACTAAAACTGTTACTTGAAAAAAGCTATTCAAACATTATCATTTTTAAAATCTCACTAAAATGATGTCGTTATGAATGATATAAAAACAGTAAAATTTATACATTTATTTGAATTTATATTTACAATAAGTACTTACATTAAGTTGTTAGCTTTAAGGTTAAAGTTAAACAACAAGTGTTACGAGTAAGGCTTAGAGGTCTTAAGACCGCCTGTTGTTTAACCTCTGTCTAGTTATACAGGGTGTCCCAAGAAGTAGTGATATACTGAAGGTGGGTGGTAGAGGACCTCAAGGGCTATCCAAATCACCCCCATGTATGTGCCGCGATTTTTCGTATTTTCAGAGTTATGATTTTTTTTTCTTATTTTTCACCCAACACCGACTACGATGTGATTTTTATTTCTGGTAGCGTGAGTTGCTGTAATAGACGCTTGATTTTTTTTTTGTGTAAGCTGATAGATTAGCTAACCTAGAATAGTAACATTTACTATCGTTAGATCTTTAAATAGGCTAAAAAAATTAAAAACCTTAGACTAGGTACTTTTATTATGTGTTGGTCCGAACAAATTGTGTCGTGTTTTTGCGGAAACCAGTTCAACTTTCCATTCGCCGTTATCCAGCGTTCTCTGACACATGGTTCTATAGGAAATCTAAAAATTAAGTCAGAATTTCTTAAACTATATGTTTTTGTATAGTTGCTTCATTGTCTGCACTCTAGATAAATATTATATTATTGCTAAATATAAATAAATCAATAAATGTTTGGGGGACAGTCTCATACAAATCAACCTAGCCCCGAACTAAGCAAAGCTTGTACTATGGGTGCTAGGCGACGATATATATATATGTACTTAAATAGAGAAATACACATAATTATACTTACTTATACAAAGGAAACGTCCGTAACTCGGGAACAAATTTTGAATTTCTACTAACACCGTTTAGTTGTAAGAGTTTACATAGACTATCGATAACAAATTCAGCGTCGTGTCTCTTCACTATGTCTCTCGCCCATACTAATTTTATATTGAATTTAATATACCCTTTTTTTACTTACCTGTGATAGGAAACGTTTGAATTTTGTTTATTAACGTACGTAGACTGGTTCCTGCACCAGATTACAGAGCAATGTGGCATTCTTGGTATATTTTTATAGTTTATATACCCATGACGTCCCGAGAGGTACTGACAGCACATATGCGTAAAACGCATATGCGCGGCACGGGTTTTGTCTGTCACGCCGTCTCTCTATAGGCGCCCTAAGAGTTTCAACCTCCTTGGTTATACATATGTAGTGCAAAATCCTTTCCCATCGTATTTTCACGGAAACGTCCAAACGTGTCATGCTTTTTGTCGAGGTTGTATATCAACTTTGACATCTACTATCTGAACGATAATTATATTATATATTAGTGTGACAAAGACATGTTGTTTGCTAAACAAAAGACTTCAAAGGTAATGGCCGTCCGAGCGCCCTCCCAGGTAATGACAAAAAATGCAACCGAGCAGCGGTGTTATCTTCCATATGCACGTATTGCACGTTGCAGTAGTTTTCCCAGAAGTCAATGGCGTGACGTAGTTCAACCCAACCCTCCTATTAAAAAATATTGAAGTAATATGGGAAATATAATTTAGTCTCGATTTATTCGTTGGCGACTTTACCCCTCCTCCTGTGCTGTGTTTAGTGATTGCAATTTTTAAGACGTTGGCTTTGTATTACCGGAATTTGAAATCGATTTTTGAAAGTGATAAACGAATAGGACGCCGTCTACAAAGTCGCCTTCATTCATTGTTTTTGACTGCGTAAACAAATTTAGTGATTTTATAAAACAGGTGACATGGCATGTTTTTGACACACAATGACATTTTTTCTTATCTCTGCTACTTGCACGGCCTCTATAATAATTGTTTCTAAGAATTTAAACAAAGGTCGCAGCAAATGCCGCAATCCTTTATATCTTTGCACATGCAGTGCTTATCGTCATCAGGTCATAAGTACATACATATACATAATATTTTCTTCGGTTACCGCGAGGATTACACATGAAATAAACTCGCGTATATTAACTAATTTTAACTTCATTCCGACGTTTCGAACACTTTACAGGGTTCGTGGTCTGCGGATGATAGTGGTGTTCGAAACGTCGGAATGAAGTTAGTATTAGTTAATATACGCGAGTCTATCCGTTTTCATAGTTTTATTTTACATATACATACTTCAATAAATATGTGATTTATACTTCTTATAAGAGGAATAAAACTTTTACAGTGTAAACTTTTAAGACAAAGTAATAGTGAAGCAAGTACCTTCTACTTAGTCGTTAAAAAGTTTGCCGATAAGCACTGCACGTGCAAAGATATAAAGGATTGCCGCGACCTTTGTTTAAATTCTTAGAAACAATTATTATAGAGGCCGTGCAAGTAGCAGAGATAAGCAAAAAATGTCATTGTGTATCAAAAACATGCCATCTCAACTGTTTTATAAACATATATCGTTATCGCGGGAGCAAATATGATTTGACAGTTCTGAAAGATTATGAAAAACAGTCAAAACAGAAATGACACTCGTATAGTAAACGTTTATACCTACGACTTTAAAATGAATAAATGTACTTACTTAAAAAGATTGGCACCTAGGTGGGCTATTTTATTGAAAGTTCTCCCGAAAGATTTCTATAAATATATTTTTTTTAAGATTTCCACTCTTAACCTCGGTCTCTTTTGATCATAGTAAAAGAAAAAATTGTCGAGATATTTTTATACATTTTGTATGTCGGTATAGGAATGAAAGGATCGAAAAATGTATGGAAAATTTCAAAATCGGTTCACGATTCTCGGAGATATCGATGAACATACATACACAAAAAACGTTTGAATTGGGAATGTCCTCCTTTTTTGAAATCGTTGAAAAATTGCCCAGGCACTTTAGAAACACAGTCAGTCACTTTAGAAATTTGTCCATGATTTTTTTTGTAACCACAACTAAACAGAAATAGTGATTTTTAAAATACCTCGAAGGAAAATAGCAAAATAGTTACTCGCGGATCAGAACTATTTTGCAAGAAGTGAAATGTTAGTTCACATAAGCCCTTATGTGAAACTGAAAGATTATTTTGCCAGTTTATAATGACGATTAAGTGCACGACGCCGTAGATACACAGTAGAAAACTTTTTGTCGTATATTACGAAAATCACTTAAGATCAGCAAACTTTAATAGTCGATAGAGTCTAAATTAAAACATGGATATTTGTTTGAGGTGATTATGTCGATTTCAGGATTTTATTTACTAACAGTGTAAAGGAAGATTAATTATCCTTATGCAGAATAAACTTCGTGCTAGCTATGATGAACTTCTTAGAGGCTTATAATGTGTAGGCAGAAAACTCCGTTTTTTACTAAATGGACATTCTGTTTACTACTTCTTTGACAAATTTATATTTGCTCCCGCGATAACGATGTATGTTTATAAAATCACTAAATTTGTTTACGCAGTCAAAAACAATGAATGGCGGCGACTTTGTAGACGGCGTTTATTCATTTATTACTTTCAAAAATCGGAAGATCTACAAAGGTGAACACTGATAACGAGGCGATAGTAATACAAGTTGTTGTTTAAAAAAATGGTTACTTAAAATGTTGCATAGCATTGTCCCGCTGGCCGGTTTCAAAGCGGCAGTTTATTAAGCGTACGCGCCAGGCCCGTGACCCATACGCTGAGTCGTGTGTTTTAGCAAAAATCGCGTTGTATGGTGGCCCGGCGGGATGTGTTCGTGCGTTGGAGCCTGGCCATGAATGGGTTAAGAAGAACAATTGTACTGAATCTATTTGCTACTCAAAAAAATCTTACCTATACTTCTCATTGAGACTGGTGATACTGCTCTGTCATTGTACACTGATCTTTGTGAAAAACCACGTGAGTAGAAGGGTTGGTAGAAATTTCGTGGTTGCATGTCACTGCGTACAGAAGCAGTAGGAGAGGTGTCTCTTCCAAAATAAATACTTCTTTGGCTGCTGGCCACTGATGCTGCAGAACTTTGCTTTTCAAAATTCCGTGGCATATTCATGGTGGAAGATAGAAGATTGGGACGAAAACTTGACTCCATGGTAAAGTTTTTGTTTATATTGGGACCTTTAGCTGATACAATCTAAAAATAAAAACATTCATTTAATTTCGGGATACTCTGTTGTCAGTTAAAAATATACAGGCTCATCAGGCATGAAAGAAAACTTGTATTTGTATCCTATCCTACTACTAAAAATATCTAGTTGACTAATGTGAATGGGTCTATTGAAATCATCATGGGTCTATTGAATTAGGGCATCCAATACAGTATATTAGGGTAAAAGTGTAAAATAATATGATCTATAGCTTAACACAAACCATTTTGGAGCCTTGAAATTTAAAAACACTGGCATTCCTTTCCATCACTAGAACTAATAACCACCAAGAAGTCCACTATGTAGGGACCACTGTTCATTACTTGAACTAGTGAACACACAAACGCCAAAAAAGGATCACATCTCACTTGATAAACATGATTTTATCATAATTATTTCATAACAAAACATTATCTCCATGATTTAACATTTACTAGCAATAGATAAACGAGTAACGAATTTCTGTTTGAAGCGCGTTTGGCATTTGTGTGGTGACTCTGACTAGAGATGTACCAAAATGTAGAAACACCGGTATTAAGCCCTTATTAGACGATCGGCAATCAGCTTCTCCGCAATCTAAAGCCGCTCCCCACTCTTAAGTGAATCGCGGCGATAAACTGAGAACGCGATTGCGGCTTTGATACCGCACTTCCGCAGTGCGCTCGCTCACGTAAGCTCCGCAGTGCAATCGTGTTACCGGCTTTGCGCTGCAATTTGCTAGTGAAGTTGATAAAAAAACAATTTATTCGAATTATTAAAATTGACATCTTTCAGCAGGCTTAGCACATGATTGGTGCGACAGTATGTCGCCGCGAGATAGATCTTCCGTCCTTCACTAGAGCTATATTAACAAAAGAGGGACGGATAGACTATCTCGCGGCGAGATACTGTCGCGCCAATCATGTGCTAAGCATACATGTTTAGTGCCGTTGCCT
>JALPQI010011351.1:0-34641 GCA_025490895.1 Thaumatotibia leucotreta | reverse complement strand
TCATACCTACATAAATTACTAAATTATGATAATTTAATGGTATTTCATGAGAAAATCATTATCTGAAAATAAAAACGACGTTATACTAATTTATACACTTTGTTCAACATATTTTGTAGATATACATAAATAAATAAATATCTTGGGACATCTTACACAAATCGACCTAATCTCACGGTAAGCTCAATTAAGGCTTGTGATGCAGGTACCAGGCGACGATATATATAATAGATAGATACATATAGATACTTATATACATAGACAGCCATGACCAAGGAACAAATGTTTGTGATAAATAAATACACAAATAATGCCCTCGCCAGGATTCGAACCCGGAACCTCCAGCTTCGTAGGCAGGGTCACTACCAACTAGGCTACGGAGGCTGTCATACATCCATTTGAATTTAGTGTTACTTAGGTATATTATGTCCGACGTAAATTCGCACCTAGTGTGCAACCGACCTAAGACATTTATTCAACTTCTGTCTAAGAAGTAAGGGTAATGATACTAATGATTTATAATACTTACCTAAATAGAAATGCAAAACTTAAACTGTTAAAAATAGACAGAGAATTATGAAAAAGTAAAGAAACGTGGGATAACACTTACTTGATTTTAGAAATTGGAATGGACAACAATAAACCGTCTTTCATGCCAATATTTTTACAATTCAAAGTAAGCATAGCAAAATCTAGTGCCGCGGTCGAAATCGGCTAGGATAAAATCATTATCGCCATAATTATAAAAACTTATTTCTAAAACGCTATCTCTTCAATAAGACCTTTGCGTAGTTTGCATTTTATTTAGAAGACAATTTGCGAAATTGTGAATAAATTTTCTTGAGATACAATGTCTGCTTACCTATTTAAATACTATTAAACAATTAAATCAATACTATTTTTTACATTCAAGATCCTAATATGATGACGAAGCATGCCAGTCTATGACGTTATTAACATGTTTTAACCATAAAGTTCTTCGTAGCTTTATACTTCACACATAATTATAATGAACGTAGCGTAAACTACTTTTTCTCAAGCATAATTGTTTACACGTTACGAGCGAGCTCACACGAATCCAAACAACAATTTTAATTTATAATTCTTTTAAAACTAAATTACTAAAATATTAATTGAAATTTTCTTACTATTGTGTAGCAATCACGGCATAGTCCAAGAGCCGACCACGCGAGCGTCATTACTCGTTTTGTTAATACCGCATCGCTCGTTTGTTATTTTGACACAGGAAGTTATTAAAGCAATTAACTGGGGCACGGCTCCTGGGCTATTATCATCTCTACGAGTGACGTGTTAATGCCGGACCGCCACTAGTGTTGGGAAAGGGGTCGATATTACGTGTCTGTTTTATTGAAATTATGTTTTTTCTTAAGGATTGGTACAGTCAAGTACATATACCAATCGAAAGAAAGCTATATTGGGATATGGTGTATTGGTAAATATTTTTGAGCAACTTTTATACACCTTTTGTCATGACCGAGTGTTGTGTTGTTAAATTTGATTTTACAGTAGATTACATGCCAAGGCCGTTTAAGTGGGAAATGTCTCGGATGACGTGTAATTGTAGACTAACATGTGATCCGAGGCTTTCCCATTTAACGGCCGACGTAGGCATACTATTTTTCTGCTCAGCGGAGCTGGCAGGCGGCAACTTAGTTTAGCGCAGCGGCCGACAAAGTGCTGTTTGCCGGCCGCAGGACAGAAAATTTAATTTTTGTTGTCGGTCTTTATTTTCAAAACTGTGCAATTTAAATACACACCTAAATTCAATCAAACTAATCTAACTAACCTAACCTATATCTATGATTGGCCCTCGTGGCATTGTACCAAGGATGCTGCCGGCATTTACTCGCTGTATCGCAATACTGATGCGTCGTACGAGGAAGTCGCCAGCTCTTTGGTCTTTAGTTACGTCAACCAGTCACGTCACCCATGTCCTTTAAATAAACAATTAAAAAAATATTTCTCTTAGATACAGTCATGCTAAGTGAAAAAAATATTTAAGGTCATTCACTTTTCACCTGTGCTATTTTTGGTAACTGAACATTATTATTATTACCCTGCAACGCAGAATCACTAACCGCGGATAAATGTTATAACTTTCGATATATCTCACTTTCTTCATTATTAAGACACAAGGTTTGACGACAGACCTGTGACAATAACAAGTAAAAATAAACTTGTTCTACTATACATTACAATACATTCAATCAACATTTTAATTAACAAAGTTTATAGAAGACGCCTACGAAAGTTGGTAATAACCGGCTTGGAATTGTTTCGTAAACTAAATTATATTTTCTAATAAATAAAGCATTCAGAACTTCATTAATATCAAGCCGTAATGAAATATTAATTACATTTGAACCAGCACACAGCCACATCACTAATCGCGTCTCAAATTATATCGGTTTTTTTAATTTCAATCGGAGTTGCCGAATGGAAGCTACTGACTGATCACAATGCACTATTCTATATGCTATACCCATAATTGATAGTCATACAGCCTTAACAATAGTGAAATCATTACTATGACGCACACAAAACTGGATTTTCGTTCAATGCCAATAAGGTCCGTAGTGAACTGGCTTATCAATAATAAAAGTATTAAAAAGTAACAAATAAGTTTAAGTTGCGTGGCTCCCGTACTTACACCAACACTAATTTTGGGAGTCGTTATTATTGTTTCTCATGATTAAGTTTCTTTTTTGCCTACAATAGAATCACGGTTGTGTTCTATGATAATTACGTGCCTCATTTTATGTGTTTAACATAATTTTTGAATGCGGTGTGGGTTTCTGATGACAGTATCCTTGGAGACACAATAATTATCCATGGTCTACAGATTCAATGGTATAATTTTGTTTTTAATTTTACAAGTTGGTATCTAATGTAGATTTCAAATATGTATATCGCAAAACTGGGGTTCGTAGGGTCGATCGCAAAATTGTTTCAGATTGCTTCGAAACTTGTATATGTACGAGTATATATTCGAAACTCGTATACGAAGTATTACTAGATATTTAACCATTTTTGACGCTTAACAGTACCTATGTTTCTTTTATAAAATGTACTTATGCATGACGTCTATTTAATTTAACGACAACTCTACCAAGGCGTATTCATATTAACTTAAAATAAGAAATTATTGCAGTACAAATATACAAAATGGTTCTGAAAAGTATGATCACATTAGGTAGGTATAGTATATGACCATTCGTCGGGTCATTATAAAAAGGTGAGACAATTATTTAAATGAAAGTTCGATGAACTGTTTTTACTTACTCCTAACATTACTTACAAAAACGATTTATCCTGCCCTGCTTACTCTCAAAATTAGACATAAGTAAAGGGTTACGTTGCATAAAACCATTTTTCAAGGCACCATTACTCCACCGGACACGACAAATGCGTCCACACCGTGTGAATAAAACACGTGTTCAGAACAAAGAAAGTAACGTGTCAATTAAAAGATATTTGCTCTTTTTTCCTCCGTAACGAACCGTAATGCAATTATCCGTAATAACAGGACGAGACAAAGTGACAACGCCGAACGCCCCGCCGTCTCTCGGACAATTAAAAAGTCGTTTTCTTGGTTTTTACACCTAGACCACTTTAATTTGGGCTGGGACAAAAACCGGCGAGTGATATTAATACTGTACGTGAGAGCTCGGTGATCGCACCTCAGGTGGAACAAAGGTTTGTGACACGAGAAACGGCTTTGAGTCAGCGATTTCTAAACGATAAAAACTATAGACAGGTATTGTTACTCGTAAAAAACGTAGGAAGTATGCAGGTATGTTTGTTTTGTTGCGTATTTGTTACTCTCAAGAAAATTATTCTCTTTGTATCCGGCGATATCAATTAATATTTGTATAAGTACATTTGTACAGTCAATGCGTAAGATATAGATGCGCGCAATGTGCAAAAAACATATGAACACAGCCGTAAAGTAATAGGGTTGTGTCAACATATATTTGGCACTTTGCAAGCATTTAAATATCTTTTACCTTAATTTTACGTCATAATACCTATATACATGTATATTATGTTTATGTAGCTAATATGTGCTTACCAATAGCTGCCGCCGTGTTATTAACACGGACTTACTTTCTATCTATTGTACGTTGAACGAGCCGTTGAAAATATCTCCACGACATACATATTTGTTTTCCGACATATACAGGGTGAACTCGGACACGTGATCAGTTTTAATTTTTTTTTACTCCAGCAACTGAATGCCCCGGGTTTCATTAAAATCAGACAACTTTTCTTTTAACGGTGGTTTCAGGATGTTACAACGGTTTATTGAAATGTTTATTATAGCAATTTGTATTCTCTTTTTGAATCGGAATTGTGTTTTATATAAATTTAATTATTTATCGCACAAAAAAGCAACCTATTTAGTGTTATATCTATTTAGACGTAACACAAGAATGATTTTTAGTAGGTACTTCAACATCACAAATTAAAACTAAAATTAGGTAATGAAAATATAATAAAAAAAATATATGTATATAAATAAGTTATCCTTATTCAACCAGATCCTGGGTACTCTGTTGCTAGTTGTTAGTAGAGTTAAAAAAAATATAAAAGTGATCACGTATCCGAAGTCACCCTGTAATTTAATGACACAACATTATTCGATATGATGATTTAATATTCGAAATATATATTGACTTTCCTACAAAAATTTTAACATGTTCCATGACACTTACTCATACAAAATCTCTGGGGTTTCCACGAACATCGTGATAATTGCTAATTTCAGGTCGTCGACGTCCATCCTTGGGTTTCGCATGATTCCAAGCGTTTACGAAGCACAAATCCTCTTGTTAAAGGTCCGGTAAAATGGACGGATTGTTTTTTTCTTTCCCAGTTTCATCAATAAAGCACATAAAACTCTGCCAAGTGGTTTTCATTTCCGATGTCACACTTTTTTTTAATTTTGGTGTGTAGAATGTAGATTTTATTTGTTGTTAAAGTTGTATTTGGCTTTGATTAAGATCGTAATGTAGGTAAGTAATTAATTATAAATATTAGGTACCAAAGGAAAAAAGACCAAGATCATCAACATCCGAGGTGGGAATCGAACCCACGTACACACTTTTCGCGGTTCAGTCACGCGGGCGCTCGGCCGACCGGCAGTATAAAGTAGTTAGTATCACATTATTTAATAAAAAATAATAATTTGGCTAAACATAAAGGTGTCCTAACTTATCAAGGCAATAAGTGTCGTTTGTCCCTTTCGGTTTAATAGACATATTGATAAGACTACGAGAAACAAATATACTTATTGGCTTGCTAATTTACAAGGCGTCTATAAATAAGGAGGTTTAACTATTCTTCCATTTTAGAATTTGTATAGTTAGCCCTTCAACTGTGGACACGTCCCGAAAGGACGTCTGTCACCAATGTAATTGAAAATTTGAATTTTATTTTCTAGGTTTACTTTTCAGTAATACTTTTTAGACAGACCACATACTAGGGGTCGGAATGAGATACGGTTATAGCTTAAACAAAAAGACTGAGATCGCCAAGACTCGCGCTTGCGCAAGCATTGGGAACACGGCCTTCACTCCACATATTCGAGTGACCTTGACCCCAGCTAAGCTAGGGCGGCAAGTCCTTACTTCCTTAGAGGCTGTGGGTTCCATGATTTTTTTTTAAAGGGTCAGCAATAAAAGTTTGAAACAATTCCGGAAGAGTTCAACACCCAATGTTCATTAATTTTCATCCATTTGAAGTTTGTGTGATTTTCTCTTCTAAAATACCTACCTAATTATTTTTTACCATTACGATACGATACGATATTTAAAAACTACCTGTTTTATATGTGGGAAAATAATAAAATAAAACAAAAATCTTGAGAGAACATAATATGGAAGAAGAGTAAAGTGCATAATCGTAAAAATAAATTGGCTAAAATTGTATCTACGCATATAAATGAGGTTACATGGTTTCTACATAGTACTTAAAAATAAGTACCTACCTAAGTATGTGACGACGAATAATAATATATAAAATTAATAATCGGGACGTCACACCAACAGCCGAAGCAAATAAAACAAAAGAACAGCACAGTATATAATTACGTCGAGGTTACAAATTACCGAACGTACCAACTCATAACGATTATTTCGGCTCAAATTATAGTTTTCAAGTAATTGTTAACCCCTTCAGCGCCATCTGGTGCGTTGTCGCGACAGAATGTCAGTCACTTAGCGCGTTGTTTTTGTTTTTAATATAATTGGTATAGTCGCTTCTTTTCGAACTGACATCCAACGTCGTAAGTACAACAAATTGGAAACTTAGGGTGCATTCAGACCAAACGAGTAATCGCTATTCTTACCCCCCACTCTACGAAATCCGATCGTTACACAGAACGTGATTGGTTGATCTCGTAGAGCGGGGGATAAAACAGCGAATGCTCTTTTGGTCTGAATGCACCTTTAGGCCACTCAGGAACTTTATCAAACTAACGCCAGAAATTTAATTGTAAGATATCTCGCAGTACTTGTCATTTTATTGTTTTTTTTTTTGTTGAGATCGGCGAAACTCCTCAACCATGCTAGGAAATAGTGTATGGACAAAATAAAAGTCGATGATAACATTAATATACGACACGTTCTATTTCGAATGGTTTGCACAATTTTGTAAATTAAGCACACATGGTTCAGAATAGATAAGTTATAGGTAGTTCCACGAGAGTTGAAGTCACGCACACATCACCATGTCATGTAAACAAAAGGTGAATTTGAAATTACTGTTCTTTTTTAAACGGTTTTTATTAACTTCACCGCGTATCAACTGTCGTCGATGCTTCAAATCTTGTGATCGATTTTTCGACCACTTCTACTGCACCGACATCAATAAAATTTGGAACTCTTATCAAGTCCCCATGACAATGCAATATTATAATATTTGTGTCCTTGTATCCTCAAAGCCTGATGCTGCAGACGTACTGCTTACCTTAACCGAGAGTGTTAGACACGTGAAAATGAAAGTATAGCATGTTTGGCATTATCAAATACTAACAGCCTGATCTTGACTTCCAACTCCTCACTCCTGATGCTGCAGTACTGCCCACAATAACCGCAAGGTTCATCTTTTATCGATATCTTGATTGTAAAGAAGTTCTTTAGATATTAAGTAGAAACATGCGAATTTAATACTAACGTCCAACTCCTCAAATCTGATACTCCAGTGTTACTGCCTGCTACAACCGCTAGGTTTAGCGATATGTAGATTTTGAAGTACTGCTTTAGATATTTGGTAGAAACATACGGATTTCATTATCATCATCATCATCGTCATATCAGCCGAAAAACGTTCACTGGTGAATATAAGCCTCCCCCAAAGATTGCCACAAGATGGGTAAAAATATATACATTGAATAGACTGACAGCGTGAGTAGTTCGCGTAGGGCGAGATGTTGGGTCCAGCTGATAGACTAACAGCGTGAGTGGTTCTCGTAGGGCAGGCCGTCGGACCTGTGGCCCTCCAGCTGATAAACTGACAGCGTGAGTGGATCGCGTAGGGCGACCCGTTTGGCCTGCGGCCCTCCAGCTGATAGACTGACAACGTGAGTGGATAGCGTAGAGCGAGCCGTCGGGCCTGCGGCCCTTCAGCTGAGACTGACAGCGTGAGTGGAAAGCGTAGGGCGAGCCGTCGGGCCTGCGGCCCTCTAGCTGATAGAGTGACAGCGTGAGTGGATAGCGTAGGGTGAGCCGTCGGGCCTACCACCCTCCAGCTGATAAAGTGACAGCGTGAGTGGGTCGCGTAGGGTGAGCCGTCGGGCCTGCGGCCCTCCAGCTGATAGATTTACAGCGTGAGTGGGTCGCGTAGGGTGAGCCGTCGGGCTTGCGGCCCTCCGGCTGATAAAGAGACAGCGTGAGTGGATCGCATAGGGCGTGCCGTCGGGCCTGCGGCCCTCCAGCTGATAGAGTGACAGCGTGAGTGGGTCGCGTAGGGTGAGCCATCGGGCCTACGGCCCTCCAGTTGATAGAGTGACAGCGTGAGTGGGTCGCGTAGGGTGAGCCGTCGGGCCTGCGGCCCTCCAGCTGATAAAGTGACAGCGTGAGTGGGTCGCGTAGGGCGAGCAGTCGGGCCTGCGGCCCTCTTGCTGATAAAGTGACAGCGTAAGTTGATCGCGTAGGGTGAGCCGTCGGGCCTGCGGCCCTCCAGCTGATAGAGTGACAGCGTGAGTGGGTCGCGTAGGGTGAGCCGTCGGGCCTGCGGCCCTCCAGCTGATAGAGTGACGGCATGAGTGGGTCGCGTAGGGTGAGCCGTCGGGACTGCGGCGCTCCAGCTGATAGACTCGCAGCGTGAGTGACTCGCGTAGGACGTGCCGTTAGACCTGCAGTCATCCGGTTGATAAGACTAGGAGTATGAGTATACCCCTCGGGTTCGCGTAGGGCGTGCCGTCGGGCCTGCGACCCTCCAGTTGATAGGCAGAGAGTGTGACTTCCTCCGGTTCACGTAGTGCGTGCCATAGTGCCGTCGAGCCTATGGCCCTCTGGGTGACAGACTGCATGGATTGACCCTATGGGCCCTCGGTTCGCGTCGGACTTTCCGTTAGACCTGCGGTCCTCCGGTTGGTCGACTAAAAGTATGAGTTGTTTATATTTTATAGTCTCGAAATTCGACTTGTATTTTGTGTAACAATATAAAAATTTAAACTTGATTTTCTCAATAAACCAAATTGCTTTATAATAATATATTCCTTATTGTCAGATCTCTGTTATCTAAGGTATTGTATGAATAACACGTCCATTTGAGACACTTCGAGCATTCAAGCTGACATTTTTTTAGTGTCAGATTTCTAAAAATATTTATTCAGCAGGGATTCCCCTCTCATTACACATAAAATAATGTCCATTCCGTTTACATATGTGTCATAATAAGTATGTATAGTATCGGAAATTAACTTATTTAACAATTGCACTAAAAACTTGAAAATAAAATAAGTAAAAAAAGTTTTAAGTTAAACGGTTTTTATTGCACCAAAAACTAGAAAATAAAAATTAGTTGTAACTAACCGTAGATGCTACTTTCTGTAGATTAGTCACGTGAAACTATTATCACTGTAGTCTTCCCAAGTCGGATGCTGAAAGCCACGTTTAGCCTCTATGTCAGTGGATTAAGCGTTACCTAATCGGAAACTTTTACCAAACTAAAATAAAAACGTGGGGCGTTATTATAAAGAAACATACAAGTTCAAAACATGTAATTGTAGCTTTAATTTTGTCTGTTCCAACACTTCTATAGAGGTAAATATCTTTTATCAAGGCCAGACCGAAACTAATTTCACTATTGCCATCTGATTTCTATGTGTGTTCTTAAATAACTAGTGACTTAACCACAATTGCGTACGCCCCACGTTTTTATTTCAGTTTGTTAAAAGTTTCCGATTAGGTAACGCTTAATCCACTGACATAGAGGCTAAACGTGGCTTTCAGCATCCGACTTGGGAAGACTACAGTGATAATAGTTTCACGTGACTAATCTACAGAAAGTAGCATCTACGGTTAGTTACAACTAATTTTTATTTTCTAGTTTTTGGTGCAATAAAAACCGTTTAACTTAAAACTTTTTTTACTTATTTTATTCGTACTGATGGCAAATCAAATTGCAGCTGGAAGATTGATCAAAAAGTTAGCTCAAGGGATTTGCTTCAATATGACGCAAGTCATTCATTCATTCACTACCTACATTTTTTGCAATTAGTAATCATTCACGTCAACTCTGGTGAAATTACGTATATATTTAATGCTGACCTACACTAGATAGGCCCCACCTATTTTAACGACACATAAGAAACTATTAAGGATGTAGGAAAGTAAAATACAATAAATATAGGTATTTTTGTTGACACTGTTTTGTGGGTTGTTTAAACCTATTAACCTTATTTCGAAAATTGTTACTTTTTTCTAATAAACCGAACAGGCGTACCCTACCTTAAGTTTTTCTATTAGCAAATGACGTTATTTTTCGTTTAACAAACATTTGCGAAAAATCCAATTATAGATCGCCAACCCCCAATAACCTCGAGCCAAAGTTGACACAAGTAATTAGTGAATGTCATACAAGGGACGTAGGAATTAGTTTCGTTTGCGGCAAGCCTTATTTGCTTACGTGCTACGGCGCTACGACGTAGGCCGAATGTACGGAGCCGAGAATATATTTACGATTTTGAACCTTACGCCTTGGGCATACAATACGTAAAGTGTGGTCTTTTGTGTTGTGAAATTTCTGAGCAGTTAGACGGTTCTTAACTATGAAATTATTGAAAGATTGACCGCACAGGCTTCTCTAGAATAATAGGCCTATTCTATTATTTCGTGACCAATAATCCATTGGCAAAACAGACAAACACTGAAATCACTGAATTGGTATTAAAACAATGTGTTCTTCAATTTACCCTGAATATTTTTCATTTATTTCTTATACAAAATTCATATATTGATGTTGATTTGCATAAAAGATGGTCTGGTATAGTAGTAAATTCTTTACTTTCGTATAATAATTTATACGGTGATTAAAAATGATTTCAGTTATTATCTATTAAACATACTTCATGATAATTTGGCTTTTTTATGAATCAAAAACAGAAAATGAAAGTAAATGCCAAGTTTTCTGAAATAATGCATTTTACGAAAAAGTGTCAAAAATGTAAAAGTAGGTACGTAGTATCTCGTAAAAGCAGAATGACCCAGTTATAATAGTGATTTGCTACGAAAGTTGCAGTTAACGGATTTCAAATTCTGTAGTGGTGTTTAAAATGAACTCCTTGACGTAACTAATTTTGATCCTGACTGTAAATGAAAAGGCGATATGAATGAGTTCGGTCAGGATTCGTCCATTCACTTATGCATATAAATCAACCAATAATTTAAGATATACTTTTGATGTAAAAGATGACATGTTCTTCGAGGGTTAATTCCAAAAAAAAATTAAGCAGGTATGTAGTAAAAGGCTTTTAATGAAAAACAAATTACGTGAATTTATTATTGTGTTAGGAACTTAAATCTGTAGGTGTCACGAACGTGTCAAACTCAATCACGCAGTGAAAAAGGTCGACAAATTCAGATTTTCTGTAAGTGATCATTGATCAACAATATGCACCTATATTTTTTATATTTGCGGCCTTTTTCTGCTGCCAAAAGTTGTTCGACAGAGTATACCATATAATTTGTATGACTATCTTTCGTAACACAATAGACGCGTGATTGTTATTTTGATTAAGGCCTCAACTATGTACATTTTTTTTAAATCGACATTCAATTGTATTCTCTACAATAAGTAATAACTCATAAGCACCAGCGTGTTTCCAAAACAAAAGAAATGTGATTTGCCAACTTTTTTAATTCCTGCCAGCCATTAACGCGACTCGTGCTTAATATGTGACATGTGTTACGAAAACTTTTATTATTACTAATCCATTGCATGCACACAGGGGCAATATTTTTCTCTCGTGCGGACACGGGCTGTGAACGCACACATGGATGGCGGCACTTAGTTTAGCAGCCTTTCAGGATGCGGGGAGGTAAGTAGCAGTAAATAGTTAGAAAAAAAAACGGGGTTCATCAAATGATCATTAAACAGTTCCCCTATTCCATTAACTTTCTGAAGTCTTCCTAAAACACCAAGTGGTAACATCTTTCAACGTACTTTTAGGTGAATAGAAAATAGTAATTTGTAACATGTCAACAATAACATGATGTGTAAAATTCCTTGATTTAAATCTAGTGCTTAAAGGACCCAGTGGCCAGCCAAGCAGCAGCAGTCGTACCACGAGTTGAAAAGTAAACAATACGTTAGGTTTTACTCGATACGTAATGTACTTGGCCTAAATTATAGCCTGCTTTACATATAAGTAAAACCTTACGTTATCGATACTTGCAAAGTCATGGTACGGTTACTATGGTCGGGCTTATATGGGTTTGATGAGTGCGTAATGTATATCATAACTTCTCTTTTAACTAATTTACTTACTTACTAATTTACTTATTTATCTATATATATATTTCTTTATATTATATATTATATTTCTTTGCCAGGTATAGCAACAGTGCTATCGTAATAAGAAAATCGTCGTCCATAATGCCAAAGTTGCCAAACGTCTGAACTCAAGTTCTAGCGTCGTTCAACTGAGCCTTTTTATTCCGAACGGAAATAAACGTATATGTGTGATGTATTTACGGAATTCCGAAACAGTATTTCGAATCGAAACTCTGAAACGGAACTCCGTATGTATGTGACCGCCCTAAGACTGAATAACATTCTATGTAATTTATTTCTCGTTACTTATATCTAAATTGAAACTGTTTCGTATGTAAAATTTATTGAAATGTAAAATAGTACATACATCTAAAAACATTATGCACGTCATCATCAGTCGTAATGTACTCTTATCAGCCGCGATTTTTTTATAACAGCACATGCTCTCCCACTAAGCTACCTCCCCGCACCCGCTCCCGCTGCCCACTCTCATCTGCTAGTTCTTAATTAAGTTAGCTTATATAACGAAAGATGGTCTCATTTAGATAACACCGTAACTTCCAACACAGCCCGACTCGGACTGGGAGCTTAGCGCCGAACTTCTTCCAACCTTAATTAGTTAAGCTTTATCATTGGTTTCGGTGCTGAATTTATAATAAGAGTTCGGGTTAAAGGTCTCTGCCCACTAGACCGTAGCATACCATGACCGTAGCATGAACGTATCAGACACGGAATGTGAGACGACACGGGCTACTATGCCCACTATAACGTGTGTACATCGTTTCATATCCGTGCTAAGCCCGTTTAGTGACCGTTGCATCCGCGTCGCAACCACGTATCATCCGCGTTGCAACTACGTATCATCCCCGTAGTATGAGCGATTCATATCCGTCGTTATCGTTCGATTGTCTCAGTTTTATCAGTTTCAAATTGTTTTCACGCCCTTTAGACTACTATCGCTCTGCTAGTATTTTCCTAGGAGTTTATTTCTACACCTATTTTTCTGAGCAGACATCGTAAACTGCGATCGAAATCCATTGAAGTACTAGAGTTATTACTGGGTCAAAAAACAAAGTCAAAAATTATTTATTGAGTAGGCTTAGCAACAAGCACTTTCGAATCGTCAGTTATGCTACTTATACATTTATATGACGGAATGTGATTATTTATCATTAATAATACATTTCTATGACGAAATGTGTTTATTTATCATTAATATTATTATAGTATTAAATTACACTTATCAATGTCTAGGTAACCTAGACACTGATAAGTGTAATCTATGATATTAAACTAAAACTTCTTGGAATTGGTAAATATATTGTGTATAGATTTATATGTTCTCGTCATGATTGTCAATGTGACTCCGTCAAGTACTGGTTTTGTTTGATTATTTTTACATCTTCTAATAGTTTTGGAACAATAATTAATTTTAAATAACAATGGAGCAACTGCTAAAGAGCATAGATAGTTCGAAAAAAAAAGTTATATCGATTTTGTGTACATATTATTGTAATAAAAATCTAAAACCAATAAAATTTATTCTAGAAAGCCACATCAAAAGCATGGTTGTTACCATGTAAAAAAAGAAACAAATCGTGCAATCTATCTGGATAAATTCGTTAAGTTATACGACTGTTTCGAAATTGATATTTTTTTTTATCATTTTGTTTGTAAGAAACGAAGTAGGTAATATTTTTCGATCACGATGAAAATCTTCGGTTTGCGGGCTTACAATCAGTTAAGTTTTTTTTTAAGAAAATAGCGATGCTGATTATATTGTTTGCGTTGTTTCGCCATAAGAGTGAAAAATTTGGAGAGTTTTGGATAAAAATTGTAAATCCAATACAAAAATGTAAATAGAACGCGTATGCTCACCGTTTCGCCGCCTGCGCACACCGTACCGGCAACGTTGCGTGCCATGCACGTAGCGTGTCGGGGCCGGCAAAATATTCTCGCCGACAATTCTTGCCGGTCCGTGCATGGCACGCGACGGTGTTGGCCGGCGACGGAACGTCCTAGTGGGCAGAGTCTCATACTTTTCCATACAAAGAATATTTTTTTGTCTGATACGTTCATGCTACGGTCATGGTATGCTACGGTCTAGTGGGCAGAGACCTTAAGTGGACTTTGTGAGACTTACTCTTAATGGAGTTACATGATTACATGTATAAGTACACGGTTAAACTCACGTAACTCCATCAAGGCATTTGAGGAAAACCACTTGCTAACCTTGGATGAGAAACGTCAGGTTAAAAACCTCAAACCCAAACCCTCCTACGCGTATACATAATTATAACGCAGCCGGTCAGCTGTATTGTCATGAGTGCGAAAGAGTTTTTAAGACTAAGTTTGGCCTGGCCAGGCCAGCCAAACGCTCACATCAGGGCTCACATCAGGGCTCACGAAAGGAGAAATTCTTAATTTCTAATATGGTCGCCGTCATCGAAATCGATGAGGAGGACTATATATATATATATAGTTAAGCTTTATCATTGGTTTCGGTGCTGAATTTATAATAAGAGTTCGGGTTAAGTGGACTTTGTGAGACTTACTCTTCATGGAGTTACATGATTACCTATAGGTAAGTAAACGGTTAAACTCACGTGAATTTAGTCATTACGCGCGACATGTATCGAAGAGCCTAGGTCTCCATTAAGGTGCGTTCAGAAGAAACGAGCATTCGCTATTCTAACCAGGGCTCGGATACCGGTTTTTACTCCATACAAAAGAACGGTTCGAATTACGTTCTTTTTTGTTCTTTGGTATATATCAATTCTTAGTTAATGGAGTAATGTAAAAATACGACGTTGGTAATTTCATAACATTTTGAGTACTACATAAAGAATATAAAACATTTTAAATATTGGGCTATTTCGAGGTCCTTGAAAAAAACCGGTTCCGAGCCTTGATTCTTACCCCCTACTCTACGAAATTCGATCGTTACACAAAACGTGATTCGTTGATATCGTAGAGTGGGGGATAGAATAGCGAATGCTCGTTTGGTCTGAATGCGCCTTTATAAAGCACTGAGCCCGCGTTCGCGCCTCGTGGCTCGCGTGTGTAGAACAAACATGAATTAATGAGTACATGATACGTATTTTGGTACAAAATATTGACATTTACACTTAAATTGGCAAATTAAAAAATAGTGTGTTCTGGTCTCCTCAACGAGTGCCGAGCATCGTGTCTTTAAAAAAAAATACAAAAATGTATGCAGCTAAAAAATGTTAATAGGTACAAATTCAAAATAGTGTATTAAGATACAAGTGCGAAAAACATGAAGTTCAGAACGAGTTGAGATAAATTACAATACGACCAAAGGATTCGTCTTAAAACGAAACGAGTTCCGAATTTCCTTTTTGCACGTAACTGTATAGTACAGATGGTCCTCCGAAGTTTTCGACCTGACGTAAAATGAACCACTTACACTAGCGCTTAAAAAGGCACTGTATCTACTGAAAAATATTATTTCAGTTCAATATGACACAAGTAAGTTTACATGTAAATAAATATAAGAAGCAATGTAGGCATGGATGAGGGAGACAGTAATAAATGTCCCGCGTCACTCCGCCGCCTATCGCCATCCTAATTAATATTTCCTATGAACAAGAAAAGTCAATAAACCGTTATTGTATTACTTACAAGCATAACTTAGTATAGATAGCGCTGGAGATGATAATACGAGGCCGGAGTGTGTTGAACCGTGTTGATGATATAACCTCAAAATGTTAGGAGTTTATTTCCTATTTTTTGTTAATCCAGGGGAATCCGTTATGGATACCACCCGGCCCGGGAGCAACCGGGTGGTTATGTCTGACTCGTATGGACTAAACCACTGGGGTGTTCCACCGCTCGCTCTATGTGCGGGGCTTCGGGAACGCTGCTGCACACCTCCGAGAACCCCGCATGCGTTGCCCTTGAGGGCCCGTCTTGTCGGCTGCTTCAGCAGCCTACTCCGCCGATAGCACCTCGGAACACTTGAGGGCTATCCAGCTCGGGACCTCTCTGGGCGGATGATAAGACTCCCGGCCCATCACCCGTAGGGCCCCCTGACGGCAGCTGCATTCGGCCTGCAAAGGCTCTGCGCCGCCGCCCTGTTCTTCTTCGGCGCTGAGGGGTTTCTAACCTAACCTAACCGTAGAGAAATAAAGTAATTGATATTGTTGTTGCAGTCCCTAGAGCAACACGGAGGTGCAGAGGGCCTCCACAAGATCCTTCCACGCCTTCCTATCTTGAGCAACCTTCTTGGCTCCGCTCCAGTATGCTTAGCACATTATTGGTATGTCAGTTAGTCAGTTTGTCGCCGCGAGATAGATTATCCCTCTTCTACTAACTATATGAATAAAAGAGGGATGGATAGTCTATCTAGCGGCGACCTACGGCTCGCAATTCGTTCTCCACGCGTCTTTTCCACGTGTGTACTGTGACCACGAGCTCGCTTTCCTCCTTGAGGCCTCCACTCAAAAGCGATACTGGCGTTGTTCGTTGCTCCTCTTCAAAGAGTATGCCGGATCCATCTCCACTTTCACTGCGCTATTTCTTGGGCGATTGGAGTCAGATTGCATATTGTTCCACAAATTCTCTCGTTCCTTATAATTTTCGGCCGGAAGATGAGGAGCGTTCAAAAATATCTGAACGCGCCTTTATGGCAATGACTATAGAAGCGTGTTCAGGCATTTTTGAGCGCTCTGGACGCTACGATATGTCTGATAGCGACTGTACTTCTGTAGCTGATATCAATTCAAATTTGTAAGTAATAACTATCTTTTTTAGAGTTATAACTAACGTGAGACTCAAACATTCGCTTTTCGACAAAAGTGACAATGACCTACAGCTCTCCTCCTTCGCCGCCCCCGCCAGTGCTGCCCGCGGCCAGCACCCGCTCTAGCAGAGTACACGTCGGGCTTTGGTCGCGGGTACTCCATGATGAGGATCATCTAAATGGGTCGAAATATATCGAACAATTATCGACTTAAATTACGTGAGTAACCCTTTTAATAACTATCTCATTTTTTTACATTTTCCGTCAAAAAATGTATTAGTCGATCTGTCGAAAAGAAGAATCGTGGTCAGTTTTGTAAAAAAAAACATTAAAGTACTAAACTAAGACCTTGTTTCACAATCCTTGAATAAAATATATCTGTCTAATAAATGTCAACTGTCCTTTTCTTTTAATTATCTGGAGAAAAGGATAGTGATCATTTTATCTGTCTGATTATACTTATCTGTGCATTGTTAATCAGGCAGTAAAAGGATGCGGTCGATATATGAATATAGAATGTATTTATAAGCCACATCTAAACATAAAAATGCTTAAAATAGTACATTACGACACAAGTGTGAAAAACATGAAATTTTAAACGAGTGGCGATGTCCGACGACCGATAGTGTTTTAAATCGATACGAGTTACGAATTTCGTTTTTGCACGTGTCTCGTACGACGTTTTTTAGTGCAGATGGCCCTCTTAAGTTTTGGACCTGACGTAAAATGACACATTTCTCTTTGTGGGTAGTTTTGTACTTATCTTTCTTATGTAGACGGAGGTAGATTTATTTTTCCTCCATTGTCAGTCATCCTCAGACCACGAACCCTGTAAAGTGTTCGAAACGTCGGAATGAAGTTAAAATTAGTTCATATACGCGAGTTTATCCGTTTTCATAGTTTTTAACCGACTTCAAAAAAAGGAGGAGGTTCTCAATTCGACTGAATTTTTTTTTTTTTTTTTGTTGTATGTATGTTACCTGATATCTCCGAGAATAGTGAACCGATTCTAAAATTTCTTTTTGTGATCGAACGTGTATTACCCCGAGATGGTCCCATTGGCACCAAGATGGGGTCTGATGATGGGCTCCTGGAGAAATCGAGGGATCTCTTCAAATGTTATAGGTACATGTATGGCGCTTTTGGTAATTTTCATTCATTTACAAGAATTTGCATTCAGAAAGTAGGATTTGAGGAAACCAATGATGGAAACAAATCGGAAATCTTGGAGAAACCGGTTGAAGTTGGTTTTTTAAATTTTTAATTCGGTGATTATATTTCATGTGTAATCCTCGCGGTAACCGAAGACAATAATATATAACGCCTTTTTATTTCCATAACTACAAAACCATTACCTACATCTATATGATTCCTAATAACAGTAACAACATAAACACTCTCATAAATAACAAATATGATTTATAATACTTAATTAATAAACAAATTGTGTATTTCGGGAACTTCCCTAAGCCCATTATCTGATCCAGCTATCGTTGGCCCAATCAGAGTCTTCCAAGTTTCCCAACTTATACGGAGATTAATACGAATTCTAATCAAGTTTTCTCTCATTAAGTACCACGGTTACGGAGCCCTCTTTATTATATGGAATAATACTGCGGGGTATTATCGTGGTATAGTTACTTAATCAATTCCTTTGTTGGTTGAATCGACCCCAGTGGGTGGGGTTGATTAAGAAGAATATTGCTTGATTAGGCGCTTGAAATATGACGGACGTAGATGTAAGGAGATCGCGGTTCGCGGTGAGATAACTGAGTTATTTTTAACCGACTTAAAAAAAAAAAGAGGAGATTCTCGTTGAGACACGGACCGACTGTGCATTGAGACTAACTATGGTCCCGTTGGCACCGTGGCATCAGAGTCTGTTGATGGGATCTTGGAGAAATCGGTTGAAGTCGGTTTTTTTTTTTTAATTTGGTAATTTTTTCTGTCGTGTTCCCTTTCCCTGGCAATGATATATTACAGATATAGATATAGGATCACCATCAGATATATTGTAGGGCCCAGAGCGCGCAAACATAATATAATACTCGTACCCCAGTAGCCAAATGCCGTAGCATAAAATGGTATACAGGTTGCTTGCGAGCATTCCAAAAGATTTTAACTATGCATTCTAGACATCAAAATAAACAAAAAATATTATAAGACGTAATGTCAAATACCACCAAAAAAAGTTTTTTTTCTCCTTTTTTTAGACTTTTTGAATACTTTTTAACATTATTTGTTAACATTATTTATTTTAATTATTTTTTTTAGGGACAGGTTATTTCGTCAAGTCTATTCTTATTTTTTGATTGCCAGGCAAAAGGTGTGGTAGTATTAAAACACATTGTCATAATCAAAAAGAAGTTTTATGGCGAGTTACGTCGAAAAACTTATTTCGAAAAAGGTTGATTATCTCCGAAACCAATCCGAATCCAGGATTTTTTTATATAGAACATTAAAGACTCTAAATATGGTCAGGAATTCAGCATTAAAATCTTTTGGAATGCTCGCGAGTACCCTGTATAGTAGCATACAAACTAAAACTTTTTTCCGCAATATATACGAAAAAAGTTTTCACTAACTAACTTTTTTTTAGGTTTGTTACCGTCAGCTAGCCCTAGGAAGCTATTGATATTGAACTGAACCAAAAAGTGCACTGTTTTTTTATTTTTCAAATACATTTTATGAGAAAAGTTTTCTTCGGCGTGTAGCACTTCTAGCAGGATGTTTTTCAGAATATACTTACTTTACACTGGAAAGCAAAATATACAGATTGGCATGAAACACACTTGATCTTAGATTTAATATTGTTTTAAGTGGAAGGTATATGTAGACAGGTAGGTACTTACATGAAATATTGCACACGAGTATCTTTTTAATCCCTGTATAGCTGGGGTTTTCATGGCGCGCTTTTGAAACAGATAAAGTAGGTCTACTTTTCCCTTCCCCCTGGAAATATAATAGTTATTTATGATACAAGTATGGAAAAGCCCACATGTTCAAATGTGTAGCATATAACATTGTATAATGCATTATTCGAGGAAACCAGACTATGTCGGCAACATCTACTAACCTGAGTGTGCGGAAAAGTGCTATGAAAATACATACCTACTAAGGAAAAGTATCACTTTATATTTACCCATAAAAATACCACTTTCTGAGCATATGCATTGTACAATTTTTATTACATTTAAGAACAAAAAATAAAACTAAGGCAAAAAGCTAAGACTATATTATCTAATAAGCATTTATGAAACTCAAATTTTCTATAATTCATGTGAGTAATGGCTCGGTTTGTGCGCAAGTGTGACGAAAAATGCACCACATCGTCGCTTCTGCCCTTACACGACATCTATTATGTCCGCATAAACACTACGCATGTGTTTGCACTCTATGATAGTGTGGGTCACATTAATGAATATTACGAGTATGTTTCCTTAGTGAACGACTTGTCTCCGAGCTGTATGAAAAACAATCCGACCACGAAGTACCTATATTACATAATCAGTGATCAGCACCACCCGTGCCGTACTGTGTGGGTCCTACAGTAACTTTAAAATAAACTTTATTTATTAGTCTTGTTTTTGTTTAAAAAAAATGTTCGGGTACATAGAAATATGTAATAAAAACACAAATATATGATAGATTTTTTCCGCTACTGTAGAAGCATTGCAAATAAGTATTTATAATTATAATTATTAATATTTACTTGATTAATCAAATCTTTACGTTACGCTTTCAACAATTCATCAATCTAGGTTTCCTTGACAATAAAATGTCTAATTATATTAGTCTCGTGATTATAGCATAGCAGCAATAATAAAAATTGAATAAGATTTTATAGTACTTATTACAAGTTTTCAATGTATGGAAAATAATTGACCCTGAAATTTCGCGTTTACGTATTTGTTCCAGTTACGTTTATTTTATCAATAAGCTGTGGAAAATTTAATCCTAATCAAATCCTATGGCTTGTAAAAAATACAGTAGCATTTTGCCTTATTATATTTAAAAATATTACTATATATGTAAGTCAAAAAGTCGAAACTATTCTTCATTAAAGTAAGCTTATTAATAAGTATTTTCGAATCGCCTGACATTATCAAGAGAGAGAGAAAAAATCTACTAACTTTTAAATGCTTGTTGAATAAATATCTGGCTCGTATTGCATCCATTTATGTTTTTTTTTTTATATGATCTGTGATCAACATGTATCAAGTACCCAATTAGTGGTCCACCGATTTCAGAAATTCAGAATCGAAACCCGATAAGAGCGCCCTCACACAACCGCTAACACCCATTTGGCGACGATCACCGATTCCCACAATCTTGGACCCACTAAACTATCGGATCTTCGTGTAACAAAAGGGCACAATTAATAGGCGTTCTGTTCGCTAAACGCGCTTTCTCGTTCGCACCACAGATTACGCCCGATCTCCTTTGTACGTCTTATCTGGTGGTATCGTTGATATAGCTTACAGAGTAATAGCTGATCCAAGGGTAAAGGTAACCAGTATAAGTCAATGCCAATCGCTAACGATCAGTCGCGAAACGCAGCTGCCTTTGTTATCCTAATAAAAATTGACAGAGAGGGACAAATGCACTACACTACTGATTGTAAAGATGATGTAAATAAAAATGTAGCTAATATTTTTATTTTATGTTTATACATAATTTGTGCTAAGGAATTGCAAGGAATTTTAACTTTTGACTGTGATCTCTCTCAGATCTAGTAACTCTAAAAGGTAAGACTAGAAAAAAGGCATACCTCTATAATCTCTTTAACATAAGATTCTCTGTTTATTATAAGGTTATATGTCATTCATGTTTTAGTGAAATATGTCCTCGATTTTTAATTATTAGGAAGGCCAACCGATATCCAATGTCCAAAGTCAACAGCTCTGAATGTACACTAGAGTCAAAAAACCTAGCATCCTCTGATTGAAACACGGATACTATCAAATGGTTCATACTACATACAGTTTGCTGTTGTATTTATAAAAAAAAATATCTTGTGCAGAGATCAACATCACGTTGTCAGAAAGTGCTAGAACTCCTAGAAAATAATAGAAGACCTGAAGAAATAGAACCCGATTTCACACGTGGATCAGTATGAAGACCCTAAATAAAATAGTATACCAGAATCGATAATCCAGGAAAGAACTTCTTGGTGTAGACATATTAGGATATAAACTGACCCCAACTAAATTGGGAATGCGCAAAGAAGAAAATGTGTAAATATAAATAGTTCAGTAAGTGTTTTTTTTTCTAGGATTTTCACCCATAGTTCCGATTGCTGAATATTACGCTGGCTGCAAGACACCCGACTCGCTCAACCAATGGGAACACGGCACGGCTGAAGATCCCACTAACGACCGTCCACTCATCTCGACGACACAATGGCGTACGAATTGAAACTCTAGATAGACAAAAGACGTGCGAATCGAACGGTCATGTGTGAATGGGCCTTTAGGGCAGATTGACGCGTTTGTAAAGTGGACAATATTTCTTGATGTGCGTAATGCTGATCGGTTTAGTGTTAAGCCGTGTTTTCATTAGCCAATCGAATCAGATTTGAAAATATATATGTACGTGAAAATTAATATAATGTTAAGGGTCACTAGACTTAAGGCGCTTGAAGTCGTGGTTAGTAATGTCAAAAATATATGAACTGATGGCTAACCCTAGAGATTTTTGAAGTTGGCTTAAGAGTTAGGTACAAGGTACGAGTACCTAAGGAACTTAATCTTACATTTTATGAGAATAATTATCTAAATGTTAACAGCAAAATTTTTCGTTTTTTCTCAATATGTAATAAAATATCAGCCCTTTTCTCCTTTAGTCTCGGAGACAATGATTTTGTCAAAGCAGGTTATTGTATTATGGTTACTTGCAAACTTCCAGTGCATTACAATATTATGTATAATATTTCCATATCAGTTAATTTCATGCACAATACTCTCAGACACAATAGACACATGTCAACACAAACGGACAACAACACATTACGTAAGAGCAATCGCAGTTGTAATTAAAGTGCTATTAGCGAAATTAAAAACGAAACTATCGTCATTAAATCGGTTCAAGCCTACGGTAATGAGAAATAAATTGTCGTCAAGGTGCGCGCGAGCACAATAATTAGTGCATTTACCTTCTCATTTGTAAAATGACGTAAACGACATTATTTTGACCTTAAGTTACGCTTTTTTTTACATGCGACGTACTTTTTGAACTAAGCGTGACAGGCCACGGAGGCTAATTTTATTTTTTTGTTAAGGTACGGTTTCGATGCGACGATTCGACCTGTGTTGGATGAAAATTAAGCATTTGCGATGTTACCACAATTTCCATTGAAACGAAAATTTGAGTTTCTCTACGCGCCAATGCGCACCTTATAAACTTACATACTGCGTAAATAATACACCTTATACACCCTTTCTACTATTGGTGTTGTTCCACTGCTGCGCTGATTTTTCAATGCCCAGTCAATCTATCATATATATCGTCGCCTGGTACCCACATCTCAGGCCTTAATTGAGCTTACCGTGGGACTAGGTTGATTTGTGTAAGATGACCCAAGATATTTATTTACTTAATACTCGAAATCGGCTATTGGACTACAATCCGTAATTCCAAATACATTCATGAGTGAATTTATGAAAATAAATATCCACTTTTGATAATTCGTTTATCTGGGCCACGTTTTCGGCGCCAAAGAAACCGCGCCCTAACCGGCACAGTTATTAAAATGTTTAATTACAGGAACGGTAAGCGGACGTAATCATTGAGTCAGTGCGCTACAGTTTATCCAAAACATAGTAATTATAGTTGAAATTATGCGAAGGGTAATTATCAAGGAAATGATTCATGCTCGTACTGCCAGCTATCATTTTTAATAAGCCCTAGTCTATTAAAAATGTAATTGTGGCACAAAAAGTAGTCATATGACAATGTCGTGTATATGAGGATAACACATGCAGAAATATGAAATCGCGATGTTAACATTTTTGCCATGACATAGACAAAATCGAGGTAAACTATAAATGGTATACGTATACAATACAAATGTAAACAAATGAAGTTCGAAATGAGTGGCGATAAATTAAAACACGATCGAAGGTAATGCTTTAAAAATACACGAGTTATGAATTTCCTTTTTGCCAGTGTATCGTACGACGTTTTTCAGTACAGATGGCCTTCCAAAGTTTCGACCTGACAAGAAATAAACTACTTCATTCATTTTGAGAAAGCCTTATATGTTTGTAGTACCCAGTAACTTGTTATGTTTGTGGTTCCGTAGTTTATAAGCCATAGGTATCTGTCTCTAGGGCAACTGCAATGTAACGTCCACCATGGCATTTTTAGACGCTACTGACGTAGGTATCTACTCAATCTAAGTAGGCGACATTTTTAGTACACCGAGAACAACTTCTTAGTGTTCAATGAAAGGGTTTAACCAAATAGGATTTTGGAATCCCATTTTGCTTACTAACCCTTTTAATATTTTCTTCGGTTACCGCGAGGATTACACATGAAATAAAACTATGAAAACGGATAAACTCGCGTATATTAACTAATTTTAACTTCATTCCGACGTTTCGAACACTATACAGGGTTCGTGGTCTGCGGACCTTTTTACTTAACTTAAAAGCTAAGTAATTTTTTTTGCTAACTGGTGAAAGAAATGCTTTTAAGTATTTTTTTTTATTTCAGAGTTTGACGATTGTTTCCGATATCCTAGATGGGTACAGTCTGATAACCTGTATGCTTACCATGAGCTGCTTCCGTGTTGTTAACACGAATTTACTTTCTATCCATCCCGCTCGTACTCGCGTAGGTATTGGTGCATCCAAGCCGGATAGAAAGTAAGTCAGCTCATTGTACGGCTATTGCTGAACAGGGTGCTTAACCAAGTTGCCAATCGCTAACGCTTAATCGTCAATCGTAAACGAAAGGCTACCTGTCTTTGTCGCACTAATATGAAAGAGTGACAGAGAGGGAAAACTACGATACGCTACTAAGATTGGCAACTTGGCAAAGCACCCTGACGCCCTACCACGAACCACGAACGAAGTGTTGCCTCCCTGTCACACTTATGTACAAATTCGTGAGTGCGGGAGAGAGGCAACGGTAGGGCCTATGGACAAAATCCAAAGGATCTACATACGCATTCAGTTTTGACAGAAATGTTAGCACGATTTTGATGACCCTTCGAAACTGTCAATCGAACTTCCATGAATGTGGTATAAAAGCACGTATCCGTGTCCAGAAAGAGTTTTAGGATTTGGCGTACGTTACGTACCCACTAGTGCTAATTTAATCCAAAGTTGAAAGAATTAACCTTTTATGGGGCAACGGTCTCAAAAACGACCACCCTCGTAACATTATGTT
Source organism: Thaumatotibia leucotreta (assembly GCA_025490895.1). Classification (NCBI taxonomy): domain Eukaryota; kingdom Metazoa; phylum Arthropoda; class Insecta; order Lepidoptera; family Tortricidae; genus Thaumatotibia; species Thaumatotibia leucotreta. The sequence goes on along the minus strand of JALPQI010011351.1, from coordinate 9,461 downwards.
TTTCTATTTTTTTTCAAACACAGAATTTTTTGTCTTTACGGGATGGCGTTGAGGTTGAATCCAGGATTTTTTTGAGTCTTGTCCGTTAAAGGGTTAATTTATATTTATTTAAATAAACCTGTAATATTGGTTCCTATAAATATATAAATTAAACGATTAATTAATTTTTCTCAAACTTGCTACGGAATGTTGATGTTACTTACTTTAAATTAAGCCCGGAAATACTATGTATCCGGTGTCATATGCTAAAATGATATGTAAAGAGATTTCATGTATTTATTTCACACCTAGGACTGCAAACAAACTGTTTTTTGTTTTGAAACGTCAAATTGTGACACTAGGTCTTGACATTCAGCCACAGAAAAAAAAAACCTAAGAACTAATGTCTATATCAACAGGTAAAAGGATACCTCAAACAGATTAAAAAAAAAGTTAGGCGCGAATGTTTTTTTTTAATGTTGTACGACCAATAGCACAGTAGTACCATTGGTTTATTTACAAATCAAATAGTATGGTTCGGCGAAATCAGTTCGTTTTATTTCTTGGCAAATTTGAGAAAAGCACTATACAAATCTCGGCGAGAAACAGGGTTACAGGCCGCGTATTCCTATCTGGCCTCAGTTCCTTCGGCCAGATATATCTACTTGGCCTGTAACCCTTCGTTTCCCGTCCTCTATAGTAATGTACTAATATTTATAGGTATTATTTCTCACGATAGGTTAAATTCAAATTTAATGCCTTGGTTTTTCATTCTTGGTTCTTAGTTTTTCACACAAACTGTATGTTGTACCTCATGTTACAACTCAGTTTTGTAACAACGCAGGTCAACAAAATTATAAATACAGTTACATATTTCTCATTTCATTGAAATATTTGAACAATGCATTGAATAGTCGTAATTACGTCGAGTAGTTAACTGTTTCATGCACAATACCAGTCATTTATGTCAGTTCAAATAAATAACACCCTTTTCGCTTAGGGCGCTTACGACACATAGCGGCGTTTTTATATGAGTTTTGTGGAAATAAGGTCATAAGCGCCATGATGTTGAGGGTGATTTTGGTATGAATTGGCATTTGTAGTGGACCGCTGAAATCGCAGTTAATCACCGGTCGGGACGGATGTTCGAAAAATTGGCGATTGAAATGCGTCCATGGTGTTAACTAGGAGTTTGTGCTTTATTGTTTAGGTGCGCAGTTTTGAGAATAATTGGAATAATAGTGTTATTTTACCACGTCGGTTAGGAACAAGCAATTTAATCGCCTCAAGTAACCACATTAGCGTTGCTATCCCTACAAATATAATTACTCGTATTTCAGAGCATTTCTAAATATTTGCATACATATTTGAACCCCATTATTTCATCAACGTTTGCTAACTTAAAAAGCCGCTAATAATTGTTTGTCCCTTTCGGTCTTAAGAATGTGTCCATAAGATCAAAAGGGACAAACAATTATTAGCGGCTTGTTAAGTTAGCATACGTTTATGAATAAGGGGGTTAGTCTACAACCTCCATAATGAACAAATAGTCGTAGTAGGAACATTAAATTCTGTAATTTTAACATTGCGTAAGTATCTACTCATTTGCTTTGAAATTTCAGTTGAGTTTCATTTTCTTGTAAATAAGAGTGACAGCTGATAAGTATAAACACAGTTACCGAAAGCGTAGTGACGAGAAGAAAGAGAAGTGACGTAAGTGACGGTTCGAAAGTGTTGATAGGCCTAGTACGGCCCTACTTAAATGTTTAATGAATCAATTGACTTTGGCTTGATTTAAAGTTGAACTTTGAATGCGTAATACCAGTTTTAACTTTATAAGTAAAGCCAATTTGAATTAAGCATTGTGCTACTTGGCTTTTATCCTGCAATATCAATCTTACGAATAAATATTTAATCCTGTGAGTAATAGAGTAATTATTACGTAAGTATATTTGCCAAATGTGATCTAAAGCAATATAAAAAAAATGAGTAAACCCTATAAAGTATATTTAATGCAAATACATCCTTTTGCTTTTGAATGTATTTTATCAAGCTTCAGACAAAATACACCATGTCGATGACACTCAGCCGCGATATCGACCACTGTTCCAGGGCGCAAACAACTTACTAGGCACTATCTACAAAAAGAAAATCTCGATATACGCCGCCGAAGCAATATAGCACAATTTTTATCTTGCAGATTTATACTAGGCTGGAGCACACATACATGCAATGCAGTTGCAGCCGTGTACAGACAAGGGTAGGTAAATGTGTGAGTGGAGGCTGTACTTGTAGAGATGCGAGCGCGAAAGTTTTGCATATGTGTAATGTAATGTTTCAAGATACACAGGTGACACGGCAGTAGGCGGGGCTAAGGGTGTGGTGGGACCTATTGGAAAGAGATGGCCGACTTGCTATGATAATGATGTTATTGCTTTCTTGATGTTCGCTCGCCTTTTATTATTTCTCGATCTGCTTATAAGGCGATACCTAAGCGTTAAGTGTGCGCGTGTGAAATACGTTTATTGTATCGTTATGCCGAGTCGATGCAAAAAGTGGAGGCAGATTTAAGATTCTGCTTGGGAGCGGGGATCGATAAAAGTTAATCAGAGATGACGGGTGACAGATGTGATACACGGTTGTGGATTGCGCGATATCCTGATGCCGATTGAACATTTGTTAATTTTTATCAGACATACCTACCTTACTTACTTGAAAAAAGATTCTTGGCCAGTATACAAAGTTTCATCCTTTCGTCAACATTGTTGAGGCTTATGCCTCCTACATATTAATTATATTTACCAAGGTTGTACCAATTGAATGAAAATATATACGTTTGTTTTCTTTTTTCATAAAATAAGCTGCAATCGTAACCTTTCATACGAGAAGTTTCATTAGGGTGTGTGAGAAACAGCCCAGATTTTTCGCATCTTGCATTGAAACCCTGATAAAGGAAGTTTCGTAATCATCTGCAATACGATGTCAGATTTTAATACATATACCTACCTGTTAGTCCCAAAAGTGTAAACCTAGCCCATTCTTTAATTGATCATTCTAAAATTGGCCATCTATTTTTATTCCGTAAACTCTGAACTCACAGAACACTCGTGCTAAAGAGATTCATCAAAAGGAACTCTCTTGACCAACCGAAAGAACACTCAGATCATCCACTATACTAGCGGTCCTCTCCTGTTTTATATGGTTCGTGGTCGTCTCTCAAGAACCTTTCTTGAAATAGCCCCCCACTGACATTTAAGACGAGGTGGGTCGCCGTAGAATGTGTTTGTATTTTACAGGGTGTCGTTTCGTCACCTGTAATTACAACTTCTATTAAAAAACCAACCCGGAAATCGCAAAAAATTTTACTATAATTTATTTTGGCTTGCTAACGTTGATATTTTGTATTAGACAACTTTATTTTGCGATTTCGGGGTTGGTTCCAGAGTAAAAGTTATTTTACCTATTTATCTCCCCGTAAATTATTATAGTGAATCATCTACATTAATTACCATTAACGTCCAAGTAACCATTGTCGAGTGACTTCCATTACATAAAATTACAAATAGATATCTTGAGATACTCATACATAAACCTAGTCCCTCGGTGAGCTTAATTAAGGCTTATTTATGTTTTGGGTACTAAGCGAATACATACTTAATAGATAGGGCGTAGAGCAAATATTTGTAATAACAAATTCCCAAATTTACCCCGCCAGGATTCAAACCCGGATCCTCCTGCTTTGTAGGCACTTCACTTCCAACTAGGCTACGGAAACTAAAAAATAATTATGTTTATTAATAATGTGTTGTTGTTAATTTAAGTTACTTATTAGTTTCTGACCCTAGTATGTCTACTTTAATCCATTATCTCGTAGGTATTAAATACCCCCATTCTTTATGTTTCACAGACTTCAAACGGTTTTTCCTAGAAAATGTCATGACTCGACTCTCGTTACGTTCGCGCGAAGCAGTAAATACAACAAATTAATGGATACTTGCTACAAACGGCGATGGGTTGCTATCGTAATGAAATAGACACGTTGTGGCTAGACAAGGCAGACAGACAATATGGTTAACATTCCGTAATTAAATTATGTGGCAGAGCTTTCTTGTAAAACAATTTCAATCAAGTCAGAATTATATTTACAAGGTAATTTTTAGGTCGTGTAGTGAATTTTTGGTCGTCACTCCTGGCAACAAAAAAATACCGAAACATTCTCTTAATCATTAGTTAATTGACCCTAAAGTGATAGTTAAGTGTGGTGACGGCAGTAAGAATACATTTGTCACCACCCCACCTCCTCCTGCGAGTGTCGTAAGAGTCGACTATTAAGGGATTGAAGTGTCACTGACCTTTATTTGATAAATGATTGATGATGGGCAGCAGCGTCATTACATCATAGTGGACATATTACTGCGATCGCCAATCCGCTTGCCCAGCGTGTCGATTATGGGTATTTACCTCCTAATGCGTCTATACGCTTAGTTAATAGGAGAGGCCTACGTCCAGCAGATTTCTTAGTTACATACCTATCTGTCATAGTGAATGTTGCTCAGCATAACCGTCCCTAGTATCGTTGAGTCTGCAAAACTATTATGAAAGCATGTTTTTTTTTTGTCGGAGCCAGTAGCTTGGGTAGTGCCCTACCTCCGTCTTCGCAGAATAATATCAAGTCCCTTGATACCTATTAGCTAAGATGCAGTTCTGCAATCGTATACGATAAGCGATAAGTCACATGATCATAATATTTTATGATAACGGTCACGTGACTATTCGTTAAATCTGTCATCCTCATATATTCATTACGTATCGCTTATCGTATACTTTTGCAGAATGTCATTTTAGCTAGGCCTGAGGCCCTACCGCGAAAAACGAAATCCGTAAATTTCGAGGATTTGTCTCTCTCACTGTAATGACGCCTTCGTTTGAGTGACAGAGAAAAATCCTCGAAATTTCCGAATTTCGATTTTCGCGGTATGTAGGCCTGCTGATAGTTTGTACAATGTTTCCAGTACTTACGTGGATTGTGCTTTGCTGGCGGTAAAAGGCCTTCATCTGCAGGCCTATAGCATCTATCTCTGTCTCTCCAAACAAGGCATGATTGAAGTGACAGAGATGCCCGCGAGGTTTTCAGTAAGCTAACTGGTGCTTACATAAAGAATCTTTGAAAAAAATTCGATACCATTGTTAGGGTTCCGTAGTAAACAAGGAAACCTTAGAGTTTCGTCATGTCCGTCTGTCCGTTTGTCTGTCCGCAGCATAGCTCAGTGGCCGTTAGTACCAGAAATCTGCAATTTGGTACAGGAATAAATCGTCGGTACAACCAAAACTCACTAAGTATAAAATACCTACTTGAAATACAGATTGTTCTTAAGTTCTGTTTCAATACTGACATAAGAGGTTGCTAAGAGTAGTTTTTATAGTGAGTTTTGGTTGTCAGCCGACGAAATATTAGTCAACCCGATAAAGTGGTAGAAGAAAAAAAACAGTTAAATGGGGCTACGCCTCGCGTACAGACAGTGAGAAAAAATCCATCATAATACTCGTATACCAATTTTGCTCTGACAAATTCATGCAAATGTACATAGAGTATACAAAACAAAGTTTATCGTTTATGCTGTGAAAATTTTATGCTCAATAATTCTTAGAGTTATGACTCATTTTCACTTCATGCTTACCTTTTAAACCGTCAAGCATAAAATATAAATGATCGTGTCTTAGATAATTTTAGATGCCTGGGAGCTTATGTGCTAGTATATGGGTTTCATGAAGCTACCCACTCTTTTCAAGAGCAGTAAGATCAGGGTGCTTAGCCAAGTTGCCAATCGCTAACACTTAGTAGCGTATCATAGTTTCCCCTCTCTGTCACTCTTTCATATTAGTGCGACAAAGGCAGCTAGCTGCCTTTCGTTTACGATTAACGATTAAGCGTTAGCGATTGGCAACTTGTCTAGGCACCCTGGGTGCATAAATGAATACAACTTACGATAGACAGACACAGAGATAGGAGTGAAAGAGAGGGAAAACTAGGATACGCTACCAAGCGCTAGCGATTGGCAACTTGGCTAAGCATCCAGGGTGCTTAAGTTGCCAATCACTAACGCTTAATCGTCAATCGTAGACGAAAGGCAGCTAATTATCTTTGTCGCACTAACATGAAAGAGTGACAGAGAGGGAAAACTACGATACGCTACAAAGCGTTAGCGATTGGCAACTTGGCTAAGCATCCTGGATGGCCCTTTCGAAGAGGGGTAAAATCATAATCATGATCATCAACGATTACCCAAGTGATGCCCATCATCATCAGAGCGAGGTCAGTTTCTTTATGCATCCAATTACTGTGCTGGCCTCCTACGCAAATAATACTGCGATCTGGCTAGAGGGCGTACCACGGTACGTTTGCTTAGACGCGGTCTCCACTCCAGCAGTGTTATTCACTAAGGAAACCGCCTTGCTATCAGCGCTGTGTCAGCGCTGCGGCAGCGTCGAGCCTAAAAATGGCATTCACTGATGCACTTTAAACGACACTAGCGCTCGGCGACGAATGCGGCATGAGCTGGAACTACACTGCGTCGAGAGTTACCTACAGTTCGACGACGAGCTGTTCCACGTTAGTGAATACCGTTTTTCGCAGCACTGCGCTCGACGTCGAAGTGAAGGCTGTCTCGTCGTCGAGCTCGTTGACGAACGCAGCGTCGAATGTGTGAATAAGAGAATAGCATAGCAGACCACGCTTACTCCAACGATTATAGGTTCTACGATATATGTGACAATCAGCCCACTTTAACGTCAAGCTTTCAGCGTTATGAAATGAAATTTATTTTGGTTCTATGGGGGATCGCTCCATTCCGAATGTTATCTTTCAGAGAAAATCCGAGCACTGTCATTTCCATAGCACGTTGGGCGACTTTAAACTTATGGATAAATAAGCCCAGAATCAGTCGGGATTCAGCTCCGTTCGTCATTAAGTCGTAAGTGACACCCAAGTAACCAAGTAGGTATTTAAACTTTGTAAGTATTGAGTTTTGTATATTTTGTGGAACAACTCAAATTGTTTTATTGCATTTTTAGTTGTATTTTTTAAGTAGAAACGATACTATGTACATAAGTAAAAAAATTTGATGTCATACGTATAGGTACTAATATAAAGAAAAAATACCAAAATGTACCAACGCTTACCAACGCTAGAGGTGGGATCTCACTTCCAGCGTTCAACTTTATAAGTATAGGTATTGAGTTTTGTATGTTTTGTGGAACAACTCAAATTGTTTTATTGCATTTTTTTTAGTTTTATTTTTTTAAGTAGAAACACTACTATGTACACAAATTTAAAAATTAGTTGTCATATAGGTACAGGTACAAAAGAAAAAATACCGAAGTTTACCAACGCTTACCAATGCTGGAGGTGGGCTTTCAGTTTTAGCGTTGGTAAACTTCGGTATTTTTTGGTATATACCGAAGATCCCAACTTAAAAAAGTCTTATAAAAGTTTATAAAGGGAGTTGGTTAAGAATCTGAAGAAGATGTTTTGGACTATAAGAACTTAAAAACTTATATGAGAGTCTTGATGAGCTATAGGTACAAAAACTCTTCGCAAAAACGGTTATAAGGTCAATGTCTTACAGATGCACTTGGTAAGACTTGATACTCTTAGACAAAAAAACATTTGTTTTAGTACAGGGTCGCGTTTTATAAAGTTACAATTTACAATTTCGCTGTTTGCCTCTCTTTCTAGCCAATATGTACGTGCGATAGAGAGGCAAACAGCGAAATTGTAAATTGTAACTTTATAAAATGCGACCCAGATGGTGCCTTTTTTACACGCTAGTGCGAGAAGTGTCTCATTTTACGTCAGGTCCAAAACTTCGGAGGGCCATCTGTACAAAAAAACGTCGTACGAGACACGTGCATAAAGGAAATTCGTAACCCGTGTCGATTTAAAACATCGCCACTCGTTTCGAATTTCATGTTTTTCGCACTTGTGTCGTAATGTACTATTAAAAGGCTTCTTACAAGAGCATTTGTTCTTTATAGTATCTTTGGTAAATACAGTAACTTAATGTTAGGTAAAATTGCGAAAAAAAATTGGACCTTTTCATACATTTTGTTGACACGGTTGCGTTTCCATAGGGCGAAAGGTTAATTTTTTTTTCGCGATTTCCTTGTTGGTCCCATAGTAAAAGTTGTTCAGTATGACTTATACAGTGTGTCCCAGGAAGCTGGTCACTTCTCCCTGGGGCACCTTGTATATACCAAAGATTATGTCATAGTTATATGACATTCAATATTTATATTTCGTCTTGGTTCTACCAGAATAAGGCCCTAGGTTAATTCTGGTACCAGGAATCGCGGGCGCGGTTTCGCGGCCATTGTTTTACGGCGGTTGTAATTTAATCACTTCTGCATACCCACTACTTTGTTATTGCGGGTGATCATCTTCTGGGTGGCAGTGTTATATTTAAACGAGGATGAATGACCTGGGGAAATGACAATGGGTTTAATGGACAGGTAATTGATGAGTTGTTACAGCCGCAATTGGACGCTTGAATTACAATTTTGGTTTTGAACTATAAATATAATTAAACTGTTAAACTATCGGGTATTTCGTCATTGTAATTACGCCCGACATACAACCTATACCGTTTAATTACATAACATGAAAGCGAATCACAATAGTCTTACGAAAGCTTAAATTCCATCATTTTCTTTGGTATATTGAAATAATGAGGTAAAGGTATGAGTGCTTTCCGCTCATCTAATACATTTTAATTTTCTATTAATTACATACATACATAGTATTACATGGACGCAGGACCGGTCATTGTGGCAATCGTTGGGAGAGGCCTATGTTCAGCAGTGGACGTCTTTCGGCTGATATGATGATGATGATGATAGTATTACATAGTATCTATGTGACGTTAAATGTATAAATGTAACTCGTCATAAAATTTCTGTGATTACAATGCTACTACAATGTGTTCTAATATTACCACACCTTTTGCCTGACAATCAAAAAATAAGAATAAACTTGACGAAAAAACATGTCCCTAAAAATATCATTTAAAAACTTAATTTTAACAAATTGTTGTTATGATAAAAAGTATTGGAAATGTTAAAATGTATTCAAAAAGTCTAAAAAAAAAGAAACACAATTTGATGTCTATAATGCATCTTAGTTAAAATCTTTCGGTTTCCTCGCGAGCACCCTGTATACAGTTGTATCGTCTGCCTTACACCTCAATTTAGCAAAATAAAATAAAAATAGTAATCTGATACCAAAATTATAGTAAGCGGACTGTGATATGTCTAAATAAATAAATAGATAAATAAAATATCTTGGGGACATCTTACACCTAGTCTCACGGTAAGCTCAATTAAGGCTTGTGATGTGGGTACCAGGCGACGATATATGTAATATATAGATACATATATACTTAAATACATAGACAGCTATAACCAAGGAACAAATATTAAATTTGTGA
>JALPQI010011350.1:0-31984 GCA_025490895.1 Thaumatotibia leucotreta | reverse complement strand
TTTGTGTACCGCCCGTGGCACACACAATGTTTTTCATCACACCTGTCAGGCAAAAAAAGAAAATAAAACAATATATTTTTTCACAAAACTACTCTGACATGGTCTAAATCATTTCTCAAAATCAGGGATGAAATATCGGCGCGTCGCGCTAGTGCTACGTAATGTCGCATGAAAATCCTTGACAGCCCTAGGGTTTAATGACCAGACATCGGAATTTTCGTAGCATTTTTGAGGTGTCAATCATAATTATTTTACATTGTATTCTGTATTTATCGATATACATTATTATAATCGGTAGTCAATAAACGAGAAGTCCCTATGACAGCTCAAAAATGCTACCATGATTCCGATGTCTGTTAATGACGCATCTACGGCGCGCATCGCCGCAGCTGTGATGAAAATAGCAACAGGTGTGATGAAAATATACATTATACAGCTGGTTAAACCTACCTAGTCTGCCCAACGAACGCCAGCACCAAAGTATCGTGGTAGCTAGAGTCCTTGGCCAACGTTAATGCCCACATGCCCTTGATACCGGGCAGGTCAATGGAGGCCTGCTCCTGGATACCGATGCCGTTTCTGATGATGCGCAGCGAGCCCATTTTGAAAGCACCTGCAATGATGATTACGTATAAGTACGTTCTAATAAAAAGCGATCAGGAGAGTTGTATGATGTTGTACGAGCCCCGATGCATATGTTCTCGTCCAGTTAGACAGTTTTTCGAGATTATCCCGTTCATCCGGGGGAAAAGGTTTAGAGACAAAACCTTCACTATTCAATAGTAGTACTAAAGTAGTTTCTTTGAGTATAAAATATTTGGACTTAATTAATCAGAATAAAAAAAAAACTATTTTACGAGAGGTATTTTTTTAAAATTTTTCTACAATGTTTAATTTTGTAAATAATCAATGAATGTAAAGAACGCCATTAATATTAAAGACGACATGGTACACCTGATGCACTGCGAATTTTGCGTCAAGCTTATAAGCGCGGAATTACGGTGGTGAACGAAAATATAATTTAGACACTGGTTTGTTAAAATCGATTTATTAAACAACAAAAGCGTACTTTAGATTGTTGTGTCTCTTGAAATGTAGTACATTAACCATGACTAACGTTCATACAATTTATCATTAGCATAATGTGATCATTTTTAAAATATTCAAAAATTTGTAAAAATTGTTTCGAACTAGACGAACTCCACTGCATCGGGGCTCGTACTCCATTTGAAGCTGATATCTGGACGTATTGCGCTGCTTCGTCTCGCGCCGCGGATAGACGGACTAGTGCCGAATCGCGGAAGCAGCCATATTTTATTTAGTAATTTATTGCTAGAGTTACTTATAGGGCTTCTGAAGGTGTATATTCCACGAAGCATTTTATTTCGACTAACAGCTATTGCTTTTAAAAGTAGCCTATTTGTAGTTTTAGAATTAACCTGAGCATGTGATGAGCTAATTCTGCCCCTGCTCTTCCAAATCCACCAAACACATGTCCACAATAGGCGCTAATCGCTGAAGCAGCCACCCTATTTTACTTATACAGGTAGTCATTCGTTGCTGTGCTGCCTTACTTATAAGGCTTCTGAAGGTATAAATTCCCCTATGGATGTATTTTTTTTAGATTAGCAGCTATTGATCTTAACACTTGGGTTCATGTGTTTCGTATCTATTTAAGTAGTTTTAGAACTAATCTGAGAGTGAGCATTTAATGAGTTGGTATTGCGCTGCTTCGTCCCCCGCCGCGGATAGACGAACAAGCGCCGAATCGCCGAAGCAGCCATATTTTATTTAGTAATTTATTGCTAGAGTTACTTATAGGGCTTCTGAAGGCGTATATTCCACGAAGCATTTTATTTCGACTAACAGCTATTGCTTTTAAAAGTGGGCTATTTGTAGTTTTAGAATTAGCCTGAGCATGTGATGAGCTAATTCTGCCCCTGCTTTTCCAAATCCACTAAACACATGACCACAATAGGCGCTAATCGCCGAAGCAGCTACCCTATTTTACTTATGCGGGTAGTCATTCGTTGCTGTGCTGCCTTACTTATAAGGCTTCTGAAAGTATAAATTCCCCGATGGATGTATTTTTTTAGATTAGCAGCTATTGATCTTAACACTTGGGTTCATGAATTTAATGTCGATTTTAGTAGGTTGACAACTAACCTGAGCATGTGATGAGTTGATTCTGCCCCTGCCTCTCCAAATCGACCACACACATGTCCACAATAGGCGCTAGACTCGTAAACGTCTCCATGGTCTGAACGTATTGCGCTGCTTCGTCTCTCGCCGCGGATAGACGGACAAGCGCCGAATCGCCGAAGCAGCCATATTTTATTTAGTAATTAATTGCTAGAGTTACTTATAGGGCTTCTGAAGGTGTAGAATCCTCGATAGATGTCAAATTTTTCGATTAGCAGCAAATTTTTTTAACACTGGGGTATTTAATATTCTTGAGATTTATACCTATTTTAGTAGTTCTAGAACTAACCTGAGCATGTGATTGACTATGCCCCTAGGCCTACCTCTCCAAATCCACACAAACACTTGTCCCCAATGGCGATAATCGCCGAAGCAGCCACCCTATTTTACTTACTTTTAAGGCTTCTGAAGGTATAAATTCCCCGATGAAAGTTTTTTTTCGATTAGCAGCTATTGCTTTTAACACATGGGTTCATGTGTTTCATATCTATTTTAGTAGTATTAGAACTAACCTGAGCATGTAATGAGTTGATTCTGGTATTGGGCTGCTTCGTTCTGAGCCGCGAATAGACGAACAAGCGCCGAATCACCGATGCAGCCATATACACTTAGTAATTCATTGCTAGAGTTACTTTTAGGCCTTCTAAACGTATACAATACACAATGATTTTGGGTTTTCAAGGATATCTATTTTAGACGTTACTGACCTGAGCATGTGATGAGTTGATTCTGCCCCTGCCTCTCCAAATCGACCACACACATGTCCACAATAGGCGCTAGACTCGTAAACGTCTCCATGGTCTGAACGTATTGCGCTGCTTCGTCTCTCGCCGCGGATAGACGGACAAGCGCCGAATCGCCGAACCGCGAGCCGATGAAGACTACACCGTTGTCGAGGTACGTCATGCATTCTGGGATCGGGATTTCGCCTGACGGAAAGAAAAATTATGTAAAACAAATGTCGTTTCGGCAAGCATTGTTACAAGAGATGACCAATGATATTTTAATGTAAACGTAATTCGGTACCAATACCAAGTCTAGCATAATCAATGATATTCGGGGATCGTGATTTCGCCTGCGGGAAAGAAAGTGAGTTGTCATAAATCTATCGGCGCGATAGCGCGTACTCTTTATCGTTAAATCGAATCTTTCGTTTTTTTAAGTTACTTGTCGTGTAAAACCTTTGCTTCAAACTGTATGAACATCGAGGGCGGCAGATCCGTTGGAGGAAGCACGAGTCTTTGCATCTCGTTGGAGCTGGTTAACGGTAAACCTTTGCCGAAGGTAAGTTCGAACGAGCCAACGGTGAGGATCCTATACCAGCCACTACAGCCGAGATCTGCGCTATCTTCTGCAGATCACAAAGGTACGTGTTTCATACAGCTAATAAGCCTTCCAATCCAAGTTCTGCATTATTTTTCGTCTCGTTATAACTTTGAACATTAAACCACAAATTCCAAAAAAATACAGTCCCCTATGTTGAAGAAATAATCATACAATGTTCTTGTTTTGGATTGCTTGTATACACGGTGTTACGCGAGCATTGCGAAAGATTTTAACTATGCATTCTAGACATCAAAATAAACAAAAAATATTATGAGACCTAATGTCAATACCACCAAAAACAAAAAAAAAAACTTTTATCATTTCCAGTACTTTTTATCATAACAACAATTTGTTTAAATTATTTATTTCAATTTGTTTAAATTGTTTTTTTTAGGTAGAGGTTATTTCGTCAAGTCTATTTGTATTTTTTGATTGTCAGGCAAAAGGTGTGGTAATATTAGAAAACATTGTGGTAGCATTGTAATCCAAAAGAAGTTAAATGACGAGTTACGTCGAAAAACTTATTTCGAAAAAAGGTTGATTATCTCTGAAACCAAGCCGAATCCAGGAAATTTTAAATAACAATAAAGACTCTAAATATGGTCAGGAATCCAGCATTAAAATCTTTCGGAATGCTGACGTTACACCGTGTATATCGTCGATTGATAATCAAAACTCACTCAATTAATATCTACTTGAAAAAAGGCCGTATCTCAATTCTAATTCTATTCTGACATACAACGTTGCTAAGGATTGTGACAGTTATTATAGTGAGTTTTGGTTGTCTGCCGACGATATTGTTTTTTTATAGACTTGTATATGAAAAAAGCATAAGAGAAATCAGTAAATGGATTTAATTTTAGTAGATAATAACTTACCCAGTAGCTCAACTTTAAGGTCCTTGACCGCCTGCGTGCCGTCCATCTTCTCTTGTAGCTCGAGCAACAACATGAAGAGACGGCCCGCGATATCGCCCAGCAGATACCGCAGCCCGGCCGTATCGACACGGCAGTAGCAGTTTATAGGCGTTAGCTGCAGCAAAATAAGGTTCAAAATTTTGCAACAATGGAACAAAAATATCTCGAAGATAAAATAGCCTTTTAATCAATCGTAATGGTCCACATTGGATGTTATTTCTGTTATATAACGTTATAAAACAAAATGTGACAAGAATGATGTTATAGAATACATACTATATGTGAGAAGAATATAAATAAATAAATATCTTGGGACATCTTACACAAATCGACCCAGTCTCAAGGTAATCATAATCACAATTGAGGCTTGTTTTGTGGGTATCAAGCGACGATATATCGTCGGCTGACAACCAAAACTCACTATAAAAACTGTCACTACTCTTAGCAACCTCTTATGTCAGTATTGAATCAGAACTGAGATACGACCTCAATTTCAAGTAGGTATTTGTTACTTAGTGTGTTTTGGTGGTCAACCGACGATATATACATATAGATATAAATGTATACATCTATTATATCCGCGCCTAAGCCTACAGTGACATTTCTGCTCTTGTTTATTATGTGCAGCGGTGCGAGAAGAAGTTCCGATACCGTACTTCTAGCTCCAACCCATGGTGCCGCTAATCGCCACCGCAGGTCGCGCATTGTCGATTGTCGTGCCAAACCGTAAACCTGCTTGTAGAATTCGATACATACCTTGATTTGCGGTGGTGCAACAGCTACGTAATTCTGCCCATCGTGGTATACTATAGACTCTGTGCCTATGACAATAGCGCCACCTACAGAAAAATATAAAATTAGTACATTACGACACAAGTGCGAAAAACAGGAAAATTCCTTTACGAAATTGTTTTAGGAGGTTCAGTAAGGTGAACTGAAACATTAGTGGAAGTATAAAACATTAGGGATAAAGGGAGACTGATTGAAAATTATTGACTTAACTTAAGAACAGTAAACATTAAAAAACTTATCCATAGTAAACTTTATCGTTGTATCTAAAAAATGTAATCCAGTACTACATATCATCAAAAAAAAACATTAAATTAGAACTTGAATACTTGACAATAGAATCCAATATTACAACTCCCTTATATTGGTTCCTATCCACTCACTTGCTTTGTATTTGACAACCTTATTTTACATACAAATAAGAGTGATAGCTAGCAACCACAGTTGCATGAAGCAATTGAGTGGCTTTGCAGAAAAAGGTCTGGGTGATTGGTAGCTACAGCATTCTGAACAAGTCTATGATAAGCTGAGAACTGACAAGACTTTACTGCCATTAGGCATTAAGTCAGCCACTTGTATTTTTTTTTGTATTATGTGTACCATCCATCATCAGCCTATGATAGTCCACTGCTGGACGTAGGCCTCTCCTATTAAACACATTAGGCGGTAAATACCCATAATCGCCACGCTGGGCAAGCGGATTGGCGATCGCAGTAACATTACTCCACTATGATGACGATGATGGGCAGCAGCCCATCATCAATCTTTTATCAAATAATGGTCAGTGACACTTCAATCCCTTAGTCGACTCTTACGACACCGGCAGGAGGAGTTAGGGTGGCGACAAATGTATTCTTATTGCCATGAGCACACAGCTGTATTTTGTGCAATAAACCTTAAATAAATAAGACTATGAGGACTACCATTACACATTTGTGACCTTACTAAAACAATCAAAGTTTTTCAGATCAAGTAAACAAAATAATTCTTACCCAGTGGACTTGGCACTGGAATTAGGATTGATGCCTCTGTTTCAACATTATCCTGTCTCCAGGGGACCTTTCCAAATTCTTTATCTCTTAAATTTATTTCATGAGTCTGAAAATAAATTGTAAAACATTTCAGATTAAGCACCTGTTTCAATCAATCAGATAAAATGTCAGATGTTCTTTTCTATCATATGCCAGGGGAAAAGGATATCTGACAGATAAATTTATCCAGGGATTATGAAAGAAGCCAAAAGCAAAATTAAGAGCATTGCAATAGGAAAGTTTGACAAACTGAATTAATGTAGCATCACATTTTCAAATATAATGTGCTCACTAAAATATAAGATATTATCTCCTGGCGCCCAGACAGTAAAATTTGCCATGGAATTTTGAATAGAGTGGAGATTTTATAACAGGCCTCTGGGCGGCTAGAGGTTTTTCCAAATAGCAAATATGATAGCTCTAAGTCTGCAACAACAGATACTTATAAATGTATGTTCTATTACCTTAATATGCCTTCCATTGAGATCTTGGTGTATTAAAATTAGTGTAGGACTGGCACATCCATGTAGAAACTCAGCATCATACACATTAAGTTCTTCTAGTCTGAAATAAATAGATAACAAAGTCATGACCATATTTACAAAATTGTAATCTCTAGTTAAGACATAGCGATTTCGTAAGCAATAAAACCTTTTTGCAGTTGATGCTATCTACTAGTAGAAATTGACTAACCCTTATGGGCCTTTACAAAATATTTGTGAGCATTTTAGTAAAATTTGTCATTTTGATGCTTATCATAACAACAGCCAAAGAATTGGGTTGTACTACAATACAAACAAAATACAAATTAAATATAATAAAAATTAAATGTCTAAGCACTCTTATGGCAAGCAACAAAGTGGGATATTTTTATTAAACCACTCAAATGTATTATTTATGTATTATCATCATAAACACCTGAATAAATATACTTGGCTTTAACATAATAATATTTCTCAAAGCTGGAATCTGGTTGTCTTTTTGTAATATAAATTTTCAGTATTCATTATGAGGTAAAATAAATTGGGTTGAGTGTCTTGGTAGTGGTGACTGTAATACTAAACTCAATGTGTTCTATGATGTGCTCTCCAACCTGATAGACAAGCATTTTCCGATTAAGAAAGTAAAACTTAAAAATGGTCGCAAATCCTGGCTAACCAAGGGGATTAGAACATCTAGTCTTAATAAACGGAAACTTTACCTAATATCCAGAAATACAGTCGATGTTCACCTTAAAAAACATTTTAACATCTATAAAAAAAATTTTAGAACCGTGCTTATCGCAGCTAAAAAGCTCGACATACGTAGAACCATTTCAAAAGCAAAAAATAAGTCTCGTGCAGTTTGGAAAATAGTTAATGAAAGCACAAGCAGGAACTCGAAACGTAGGAAAAATAATAAATTAAAATTAAAAATAAATGGAACCCTTAGTGAAGATGGAAATATCATAGCTAACACTTTTAATGATTTTTTTGCCGAAGTAGGGAAAAGTGATGTTGATAATAGCACCACAAATTTTAAAAAGTACTTAAAAACCACAACCGGACAAAAAAACATTACATCAATATTTATAGATCCTATAATAGAACCGGAGGTTATATGTGTAGTAATGGGTCTAAAAAACAGTCATTCTTGTGGGCCCGACGAACTATCTACACTTATGATTAAGAAACATATTATTACGCTTTGTATACCTCTCTGTATTATTTTTAACGACTGTATACTGGAAGGAACTTTTCCGTCTCTCCTTAAGCGGGCTAAAGTGATCGCAGTACATAAAAAAGGATGCACCTTTGACATAAACAACTACCGTCCCATATCAATATTGTCGATTCTATCTAAAATATTTGAAAAGTGTTTGTATACTAGATTGGAAAGCCACTTTATAAATAATGACCTTTTTTCTCGACATCAGTACGGTTTTAGAAGTAACAGGAATACATCGACTGCTGTTACTGACTTAGTCACTCAAGTAATGTTAAGTCTCAATGACGGGCTCCTCTGTGGTGGAGTATTCTGTGATCTTACTAAGGCCTTCGATTGCGTTGATCATGAAATACTTCTCAGCAAATTAGAGTGTTATGGTATACGCGGAATTGCCTGGAACCTTCTAAAGTCATATCTGAGCGAGAGAACTCAATATGTTCATATCGGAGGAACTGAAGATGCAGTGCAGTCGAGAGAAAGGGACATAAAGTACGGCGTTCCACAAGGTTCTGTGCTGGGCCCATTGCTTTTCATCATATTTATCAATGATTTGCCGCAATGCCTAACTGGTGGAGTGCCGTACCTCTACGCCGACGATACCAGTATTATAGTAGAATCTCATACAGTAAACGATTTCGAATTAAAGCTGCAAGACTGTTGGTCTCAATTATGTACATGGTTTCGATCAAATGGTTTAAGACTTAATCCAACCAAGAGCTTTTATATGATTTTTCGACGTGGTTTTAATAGCCCTGACCCTATCTGCAGTGTACCTATCGCCAAATCCGACTGTGTGACATTTTTAGGCGTGGAACTGGATCCGTTTTTGAGATGGCATAAGCAAGTAGACAAAATTGTTAACAAGTTGAGCAGTGCCTGCTATGCTTTGAGTAGTCTTTCCTATACTGCAGATAGAGAGACACTTAGAACAGTATACTTTGCCCATTTTGAAAGTGTGATGAAGTATTGCATTGAAGTATGGGGTAATAGTGGAAATATAAATGAGGTACTTCTGAAACAGAAAAAAGCTCTAAGATATCTGGCCGGGTGTTCACGTGTGCCCGTCACTCATAGAGGTTTATTTGTTGAATACAAAGTGTTAACTGCGGTGTCTCTTTACCTTTATAGTATTTGTTTGTATGTTTTTAAAAACAAGGACCGTTTTCAAATAAGTAGGCAAAATGCAACAAGAAATTTGAGAGTAAAGCATGACCTTTTGACAATTAAATCTAATTTCCAACACTTTGATAAAAGCCTACATAACACAGCAGTTAAAGTTTTCAATAATTTGGACATTAATATAAAATCATGCGAAGATTATAAGACATTTGAATCTAAATTAAAAGACTATTTTATAAATAAACCTTATTACTCGATTAAAGAATACTATGCAAATGCTTTAAGTTAAATTCATTATGTGAAATGTACATTTTAAATTATTTTAAATTATTTATTGTAATAATTAATAATTTTGTGATTCAGACATTTCTGACTGTGATATTCTAGGCTAAGTATATTTATTTCATTTATAATTTTGTTATGCTTGTTTTATATTTTGTTGATTTTCTTGTGTAACATTTTAAAATTGTATTTGCATGCATTTAGTTATGTTCTATTGCAAATAAATAATGATTGATTGATTGATTGAGTTATGACAAATTAGATTCCTATTTCATAGTTTTTACATGCACTTTACTAAAGGCAATAGAATGAGTTTTATAAGATAGAAGCATTTATTTACAATAATTCACAAATACACATTGATAATATCAATAGATGCCTCACCTCAAGCTGGCTGCTTTCAACTCCATGGAGTCTTTATCAAGTGGTATAATTTTAAGTAATCCATCATATAGGCGTAAGCCAATAACCCTCGCTTGAGGGTCTATCACAGCTAGTATGCCATTCTCCGAGGGCTTGCCAATACTGTCTGACACGTTGCCGTGAGCTCGAGTGACCACCTCAAGTTCTCCATTTGCACCTGTTCGCCATTCAAGTATCATGGCATTGTAGCGTACTGTGAGTATGAATACTAAGTCCTTTGATTCATGCTGAAAATTACATTGATTTGAAAAGTTTGGTTCGCATTTGCAGCATAAAACACATATTATACTAAAATTTATAATGTCATTAAGTAATAAAACTGTCAATCCTGGAAACTGTTGCTTAAATAAAGAAAGAATGTGTAAAAATATGTTTTGTATGACAGTTTGTTTGAAAATAAAATAAATAAAATTTAAGTTACAGGCATGAAACTTAACAAGTATTTGTTCAAGCTTACTGGAGGACAGGTTAATCTATTGAGTTACAAATAAACTAACATTTGTATAGGAATAATAACCAGAATGCAACTTTTAGTTACTAAACCAACTGTCTAAATAAAACTAATAAGAAAACAATGGATGGACACAAAGGTCATGTGGAATGAATACTAAATTCTCAGATAGTTACTCACTGGAGGCCTGAAGAGCTTCATCTTAGCGACCCTTCCGTAAAGTCCGACCTCTTTCATGGGGCGCAGCCCCTCCGGCGTTACTAAGTACATCTCCAATCGGTTCACCTTTGCGACCAACAGATTTAGGTCTGTTGGTGAAGTGAAATTGCCTAAAAAAAAATTTCGAACATTAACTCGACCTCAATTTAAAAGCAGTTTAAAATTAAGTATTACTAAGCTAGTTTATTTTCACGGCGAAATCACGTAAAATCACTGAGGGATGTATTTGACAATAGTATATTGCGCGCCGGTCAATATCTAACAATTATGGAAACTCAATGCATAATTCCCTATGGAATGTAATCCATTATTCTTTAATATATTTGTAAAACAGTATAACTTAGCTAAAAGGATCCTAAAATAGGTTGAAAATCATAATATACAGACATAACCTCAATTGTCATGAAACATTTACCCTTCTTTTTTGTTACCTGTAATACATGATGTAACGGCCGTAGGCTTCTGGGCCGTAACAATGTAATGGTATGCCATGATTTTATTCCACAAAATAAACCCTGTAAATTAAACTACTTTATATTTTTTCATAACACTATCCTTGCACAATCCAAACAATTCTATCCGCCATCCGCCAGAATTTGATTGCAACGTTGGTGTTGACAGCTAAAAAATAAGCAATTTAGGTTAGGGCTTACCACGGAATTCCGTTGTTGAGTCAATAATTAATTTGTTTTTTTGTTAATAATTAATAATTATATAGTATTACAACAAATTAGAGCAGAGATTTGGGATTTGCGTCAGCGAGACATGATTCGGCGCGTTGTCAAATATGACAACGCGCCAATTATCCTTCCCCGACAGTGGAAGCCACACCGGATTTGTGTGCAGAACGTGCGCGTGTGCTTAGCGTGCGCGTTATAGCGTATGTAAATGTCATATTAGTGCAGTAATTGAAGCGAAAAATATGGTCTTACCTCCGAATTTTTTTACTGTGAAGCGATTTGCATGAAATTTTGGATTTAGGCTCATCTTACCCTTAACTTCAAAAGTGAAAATGATCTGAACTCCGCCTGTTATTTTTAAGGGTTGTAAACAACCCCTTAATGGCAAAATTTACATTGAGCCATTTTATCGCTAAAAACAAGTCTAATAGGAAGTGGTGAAATTGTAAAGTATTTTCTAACATAATTACCTCATATGAAAATCATTTTCAACCCCTTCAAAATCTTACAACCCTTGCAAACAACCCCTAAATTGAAAAAATCACAAAAAAATTTGGTATGACATAAAAAGATATAAGTATAAAGTAAGTAATATTTTATATTCTCTATAATAATTATCAAATTCTTAAACCCCTTTCAACCCTTAAAAACTACCCCTTGATAAAAAATAGTTTAGTTTTTTTTTTGATAATATTAATTGGATTTAAATATTATTCCACACTCTCGAAAATGATTATCATATTCTTAAGGTTTTCTACCCCTACACCACCCCTAAATTAAAACAGTAAATACAGTACGTTCACATAGTAGAGCAAAGAAAGATGTGAATGTATTAAGTCATACTGACCAACTTTTACTACCGGACCAACGCCGAAATTGCGAGAATTAATGTGACTGTCCCATACAAAACGGCAGCATACTCGAATAGCTTCAAAAAGAATCATCCCCCAACTCCTCATCGTTAAGGAGTTGTTCCTTCCTTCATCAGCTAACTAACACGAAACGATAACTACTACTCGCAAACACTTGAATAGATTTCGAAAATGTATGAAATTTGTTATATTCAAAAAATTATCCTCCGACTCCTAATCGTTAAGGAGCTATACCTTCCATCATCAGCTCACCAACATGAGACTATGACCACCTGGCAAATACTCGAATAGCTTCAAAAATTCTTGAAATGTGTTATATTTAAAGAATTATCCCTCAACTCCTAATCGTTAAGGAGTTGTACCTTTCATCATAAGACATTCATCAACTTAAGACATACATGCAAATACTTGATTAGTCTTCGAAAATAAATGAAAAATGTTATGTGTGCCTACAACATTTGAAGAGTTCCCTCGATTTCTCCAGGATCTCATCATCAGATCTGGATTTGATGACAATGAAACTAACCAGAAGGTATACCCTTTTAAACAAAAACAGAATTCTTTAAATCGGTCCACGCGTCTTCGAATAATCGGGGAACATACACAAAAATAAAAGTAAATATTTCGTTAAATTGTTAACCTACTCCTTTTTTGAAGTCGGTTAAGAACCATTGTAAAGGTAATTAAGAGAGCTATAACATCCTTCATTGCAATATATAGTAAAAAACCTTTTTCTGAAACGGCGAAGGGTTAAAGGGCTTAAGAGAGGCTCTGATTACGCTACCACGCGCTCTTTAAACAATCATATCTCAGTCAATTTTTGTTTGACAGAAAAAACAAGAAAACCAAATTGTTTATCAGACAATACCTTAATTTTGAATTCATACACTTTTATAAGTAGCTGTCGTCATTTTTGAGATATTATTAAAACAAAATGGGTTTCAGGAAAATTCGAAATTTCATTTTTTATTTAATCGTGACTTTTTTTTAAAACTATGTGTCCTGAAGCAGCCAAACTGATACTATTTATCAAACTCTTCATAATAAAGTTAATTCTAGGCGGAATGCGATTAATTTTAATTTTAGTGGAAATGGCACTTATGAAACCAATTGATTTAAAAGAAAAAACATTAGATGCTCCCCTTGTTTGCGATACAGCTCACTTAGTTTCCGTGCAAAAGACTTTTAATAGTGCTCATTTTAAAGCTTATTTCAAGCACTACAAAATCCTTATGTATTAGAATGCATAAAATGCATCTGCTCGCCGGTAGATGGCATTGACCACATCGATTAAATTTCAGACAAAATAAAAAACGGCTTTGATCTTTATTATCTAGCTTAATATTGCACTTAGAATACTTTATAAAAACCCAAATTGATCATTGTTTTACCTGCTACAATTTTGTACTTAGAAAATTTTCGATAAAACGTACATTTTTGGAGATATTGATAAAAAACCGATGAAAAACGTGAAAAAAATGCGAATTTTCAATTGCCAATAACTTGAAAAGTATTGAATTTTTTGAAAAACTTTATAGATAACTTTTTGCTTAAAATTAGGCCTTCTATCGATATCCGAGGTTATTTAGCAAAATAAAAACGCCACCCCCGAGAAGGGGTGGCAACCATCCCCAGGGTGGTTGCGCAGTTCGAATCATTTTCACTTTTGAAGTTAAGGGTAAGATGAACCTAATTCCAAAATTGTATGCAATTCGGTAAACAGTAAAAAAAATCGGAGCATTAATGCTTCAATGACTGCACTATATTAGATGGCACATCGCTTGCGTCGCCTGACGTGCAACCGGTGTGCCATCTACTATCACATTCCCGATGCTACAACGCACACGCGCACGTACACGTGCTGCACTCGCAACCGGTGTGGCTCAGCCTTAACAGCCTTGTGCCTTTATGGTGGTTCTTCAGCTATTGTTTTTTTTAGATTACTGCAACATGTCGATTGAATTCAGCTACGTCTGCGAAAGCCCTATTGGTCCAATCAAAATAGTTCGTGTATTCAAATTTCAAGGAGATGAAGTCGTCTAACACTAACAGCAAGACAAACGAGCCTTCACTTTTCTTATAGTCTCTTGGTTGACTGTACTAGCCACTGAAGCCAACAACTCTTGCGAACCAAGATCAACCAACTAAATACTGGGAGTGCCTAGTCCCTCCTTACTCTTATTAGTTATTAGCTAGGTGGAAAAAAAACCCAGTTGTTACCACTGGTGTCAGATGGGTGGTAACAGGTGGGATTAACCTCAAGCAGGTAACGGACGTAATGATGTCGTTTTCGCAATTAATGGCGGCAATATTGTAAAATGAGGGTTTTCTGAAATGACGTTCACCAGGGCGGCAGCACTGAGGCGTCAGGTCCAGAAACTTGTCTAAATTCTTAGAAATCTTAGAGCGCCTATAGTTTCGTGTTTAAATTTTATATATGAGTCAATGAAATTATGTAAAAAAACCTTCCAGTTACTTTTTATTTGGAGCTAGATAATTGTGTTTCTTAGCAGGACCTTACGGCTAAGTGGCGCCAACTAGTGGCATACGTTTTCGAGAAAACCCTCATTCTAGTGTGGTTGCTAGTGTTGCTACCTATATAGTCTAATAGCATTACTCTTTGGAAAATAAAAAACGATGCAATTAATATTTGTATATTATGTATTCATCACTTTACTTCGACATCCGCTAATGAAATCACGCCGGAAATATACCATTTTGATCCCTTGTGACACAATCTACTATTTCCTAACTAGTGCAGAAAAGTAATTTTTTGCCTTTATTTTTCACAATACAAATAAGGCTTTTGCCACACGGGCTCCGTACTGTGGTCAGGTTTCATAATCATAAGGCCCGCTGACTGCTGACGGTGTGGCAAATCCATAAAGGTAACGAAGGGTTATTCCCACCTGTTACCACCTACCTGATACCAGTGGCAGCAACTGGGATTTTTTTCTATCTGTATTACCACTTGAGTACTTGGTGGTAACTACTGGGAATATTCTTCCCACTTGTTACCACTAATGTACACGGTGCTTGTGAGCATTCCGAAAGATTTTGATGCTGAATTCCTGACCATATTTAGAGTATTTAATGTTATATAAAATTTCCTGGATTCGGCTTGGTTGGTTGTAGAGATAATTAACCTTTTTTAGAAATAAGTTTTTCGACGTAACTCGTCATAATAGGTACTTCTTTTTGATTACAATGCTCAGGGGCGTAGCGAGGATAAAAGGCGCCCGGGGCAGGCGCCAAATTTGCGCAACCCCCCCCCCCCCCCTAAACTGAACTTAAAGGGTTCCTAATTAGTACGGAACCCTTAAAAGGCTCACTTTTAGGATTTCGCAATTTTTTTCAAAATTCAACCGACTAGGCAGGAAATAGTTGATTTTCAACCGACTTCAAAGGAGGAGGTTCTCAATTCGACTATATCTTTTTAGGATTCCGTAGTAAACTAGGAACCCTTATAGTTTCGCCATGTCCGTCTGGCTGTCTGTCCGTCTTTCCGCAGCATAGCTCCTTGGCCGTTAGTGCTAGAACTTTGCAATTTGGCAGAGGTATACATATCTATCAATCAAGCCAACAAAGTGGTAGAATAAAATGTAGAAATAAAATTTTTTTTTGGGTGCCTATTAGTAAAGTGGGGATGATTTTTTATTTCGCTTTAAAACTATGATGTGGGGTATCGTTAAATAAGTCATTGAAAAATAATAAGGGTCC
The DNA here is from genome assembly GCA_025490895.1 of Thaumatotibia leucotreta. Classification (NCBI taxonomy): domain Eukaryota; kingdom Metazoa; phylum Arthropoda; class Insecta; order Lepidoptera; family Tortricidae; genus Thaumatotibia; species Thaumatotibia leucotreta. Next base: position 16,246 of record JALPQI010011350.1, on the reverse strand, counting down.
CAAAAGAAAGTTTTTTTCTAAAATCAATATTTCTGGAGATAACCGCTCCAGAAGAAAAAAAAATTGTGTCCTCCCCCTCTAACTTTTGATCCGTAGGTCCAAATATGAAAAAATCATGAATAGTGGGCTCATAGAATACTTTAAAATAAAACTATTTTGAACATAATCGGCCTAGTCGTTTTGGAATATGTAACTACGACTTTTATTTTGCATCTGAACTAATTTTTCATTCCCACTTTTTGGTCGGGCCATATTCAGTGTAGGGTTACGTAGTTATTCAAAAACGGCTGAGCCGATTATGTTCGAAATAGTTTTATTTTAAAGTGAATCATGTTTTCTTTCATATTTTTTGGATCTATGGATCAAAAGTTAGAGGGGAGCACATTTTTTTTTCTGGAGCGATTATCTTTATCTCTTTTGACTTTAGAAAAAAAACTTTCTTTCAAGACCCTTATTCTTTTTAAGATACCTATTCAATGATAACCTGTGGGTTATCATTGAATATTAGTACATTGTGCATCAAGGGAGGTAAGTACGGAATTACTAACGAGAGTGTTAGAAGCCCGACGCCGTTAGGCGGAGGGCTTTTATGACTCGAGTTAGTATTCCGCTTACCGACCGTGATGCATACAATGTTTTTCATCACACTTGCCAACCAAAAAATAATTTTAAGCCATAATATTATTAAATGACGTACTGACATTTCTATTACTCCCTAGGGAATTTCACTTTTCTATTACTCCCGCTACGCGCGTAAGCAATGACGCGCTTAGACAGCAAGTGTGATGAAAAATATTATACTACACAATTACAGCAAGTAAAAAAACAACTCCACTTCAGAAATTGGGGACGTACTCGAAAAAAAATGTTTTCTAGTTTTTATTGTATCACTTTGTTGGCATGATTAATACGTATACCTGTACCAAATTGCAGATTTCTAGTATTAACGGCCTCGAGCTATGCTGCGGACAGGAGACGGACATGGCGAAACTATAAGCGTTCCGTTTTTGCAATTTTGACTACGGAACCCTAAAAACGTTATTTTCTGAAAACCGTATAAGTGACATAATTCAGAAACTGTCAAACATAAGAAGTTGAAACTTGGTCACAATAATAGACGCCATTAGGGGTGCTTACCCTAAAAAAATCCATCCCCTACAATTATAGGTCGCAAATGTATGAAAGAATGTAGCCTTTGTTCGAAGCTAAAAAGTACTACATGTACAGTCAACCAATTGGAACCCTAGGCCACTCAGGAACCATGTCAAAGTAACGTTATCAATCAGATTGTAAGACATTTCAAACGGCTTTTCATTTTGACATGGTTCTAGAGTGGCCTAGTGTTCCAATTGGTCGAGTGTACATGTAGGACCAGGATATAAACTTGTTTCCATACTTTTGGTATTAACAATTCTGCAAATAAGGCATTACTACACGCGGTGAAGAGAAAAAAAAGTGAAATCTAAAGAAAACTACAAAAAATACAGTACGGACGATATGAAATAAAGTTTTCAAATTGACCTTTCTAGCATTTTGTAAGGCATATTAAGTAAACATTTTTGATTTCTTTAGGTATGTGTAAATTATGCATAAGGGAATAAAAAAAATTGGCTGGTTTGGAGCCCCCCCTGATATTGCGCCCGTGGAAAATGTACAGTCAAGTGCAAAAATAAGTATCGAAAGAATCCGTTCATAAATATGTTACGACGTTCTTATTACACAGAATTAGAGTGCACTGGGACATATTTTTGAACGTTTTTGTACACCCTTTATTTTGTCTTCGACTGTACCAATCTAGCATTTTTTTAAATTACGCATAAAGATTTTCTTTATGTGTTGATTATGCACAAGGAAATCAAAAATGTTGGCCGATTTGGCGCCCACCCTAATTTGGCACCCGGGGAAAATGTACCTTTCTAAAATTTATGCATACCTACAGATTTCCTTCATATGTAAACTATGCACAAGGAAATCAAAATATTTTGCTGATTTGGCGAAAATGTACCAGTCTAGCATTTTATGAATTTTCATTTTTCTTATGTATAAATTATGCAAAATTATATAAAAATTTTTTTTTGCCGATTTGGCGCCCCCTCTGATTCGGCGCCCGGGGCACGTGCCCCCCCTGCCCCCCCCTAGATACGCCACTGACAATGCTACCACAATGTGTTCTAATATTACCACACCTTTTGCCTGACAATCAAAATATAAGAATAGACTTGACGAAAAAACCTATCCCGAAAAAAAAATATTTTAAAAATTCATTTTAACAAATTGTTGTTATGATAAAACGTATTGGAAATGTTAAAAAGTATTAAAAAATGAAAAAAAAAAAGTTTTTTTTGTGGGATTTGACATTATTTATTGTGTTAACGAATATATGGAAATGAATTATCGTTCTAATACTCTTTATTGACTGTGGACATAATTTATACTTTATTGTTACATTATTATTTAATTTTTATTGTCGTGTTAGTATAAGTTGACGATCATTATGAGATATGTAGATATTATGTAATTTTCGGAATTTTGAATGTTTTTTAATTAATATTATTTTCTAATGTATTTATTGTAATTTTTCACATTTTTTTGATTTTTTGACATTTACCATATTAATATTAACGATCATAATATAAATTCGTATAAATTAGGCTAAGTTAATTTATAATGTAATTTAATATTATGAAATAAATAAATCTAATCTAATCTAATCATAGTTAAAAATAAATTTTTCGCAATGCTCGCGAACACCGTGTATATGGTGGCAACTACTGGGAAAAATAAATTCCAGGAACTTTAATTCTCAGTTGTTCCCACTGGTAACAGATGGGAAAAAAAATTGTTGTTACCACTGGTGTCAGATGGGAATAACCCGTCACGAATGTTTATTTAACAAGGTTGCCGTTTGTAGGTACAGTAAAGTGCGCTCTTATAATTCACATATTGTTCCATCTGTCGATCTCTTAACCTAAATTTACATTACATAATTTTCCTTGCATTAAATATTCACAAATCGATCTCAAATGGCATTTACTTAGTGTAAACTATATATAAATATCAGTCTTGGCGGCTGTTTGGCGGAACGCTCTCGAACATCACTTGAGTCAGGAATGTAAGTTTATCTGAAATTAGAATAAATAAGATGATTATGATTAAATATGATTATGATAAGATTGATAAGATGGGTTATTGCCACCTGTTACCACCCATCTGATACACTGGTATCAGTGGTGACAACTGGATTTTTTTTCCACTTCTTACCACTACAATATTTGGTGGTAACAACTACCGGGAAAAAGAAATCCCAGGAATTTTTATTCCCAGTTTTTCCCAGTGGTAAGAGATGGAAAAAAATCCCAGTTGTTACCACTGGTGTCAGATGAGTGGTAACAGGTGGGAATAACCCAATAAGATTAACGAAAGACAGCATAGAATAATCCATTTCATGACGTATGGGCACCGACTCACCGAGGGCCGCAAACCACTATCGTTTAGCTTCTCTCTCGGCTCTCGCACTTGTAAATTCGTACATAAGCGTGACATCGATTGTGGTTCACAGTAGTCTCAATGATGTAATTGGGTTAGGTATTCCCACCTGTTACCACCCATTTGACACAGGTGGGAAAAAATCCCAATTGTTACCACTGGTGACAGATGGGTGGTAAAAGGTAGGAATAGCCCATGTACCAAATTTCGCTAATGCCTGCCCTCCACGGCGGAGCAACTTCACGAATGACTCCGTCTTTCACTGCTGGTGGCACTCGCATCTGTAAACTACATAACAAGAGTTTGCCAGCAACGGACGCGTAAAGGAGCCATTAATGAGTCTGATCCGCTTGCGGTGGTAAGCGGGCGTAGGTAAATATGATAGGATTGATAGGTCACAGTCAGCTAAAGTCATCTCGCTCAGGCCTGGACCGCCTGGAGCACAGGCAGACTGGGAGAGAACCATCATCTTACGAAAAACCACAGCCAAATAGCACTAGACTCTAGTAAGTCTTAGATTGTGGAACGGTAAACCTAAGTGTAGGTAGGCACGTTAGTAACTATACTAATTGTCAGTAGCATCTAAACAAAATGTAAACAATTATGGCTGACTTTCCATAGTATTTGACGTCTTTAATACACAATTATCGTGAAACAAGTTTTCAGATATATTTTTACGTTAATACTAATAAATATCAATTACTTAAACTGAAAATGTATGTGAAGTATGTTTAAGATTTTAAGTGCGTAATAAAACCAAGATTGTGTTCTAAAGGTGCGTGATTATGAAATAGAGCCAATTTTTAGGTTTCTTTACATTTTTTTTAGATTCTACCCATGATTGGTATACATGCTTCTACGTAACTACTGCAAGGCCTTCACACATGAAAAGTAGGTGCTTTTGCAACGTTTGCTTCCTTCGAACCTATAATATAACATTATATAACATAAATATACGTGTGCTCAGGGTAAAGGTGAACACCCAATTAGAGTAACATAGTTTATTCCGATCAAAATAGTTTATCACACCTTATCGAATCGTGTCACTGTCAACAATGTTGCGATTTAAGGACAACGTTATATTAGAAAAACGTTTATTTCGAGCATCATTCTATTCACACCCATGACGCCTTAATTGGCTAATGCGGGGTTAACTGGTTAAGTCGACATTTGTTTTTGTCACTACTATTTAATATCGTGTTAGCCGCCTAACTCGAGATTGTGCAATGGGGCTAATCGTGAACGATTAGAAACACAGTTATTAATTGTTAAAGTAGTTAGTGTTAATTACCTATTATTTTTCCGCAAGGTGTAATAAACTATTTATTTATAATTCGCTGGTTTAAAAGGGTATTAAAATGTTGTTAATACATACCTAAAATAGATTTAGGCGTTTTCTTATAATACACAAAAAGTGTGTAAACAATAAATCCAAGGACTATAAAGCCTATAGCCATTAAATATTTAACAGACGGGTCGTGGACTATTGGCAACACTGACAAAAATATTGCCACTAGCAACACAAAACAAGGCACTAAAGTTGGTACTTTATACGGCCTTTCTTTATCTGGTTGGGTTTTTCTTAGAACCAACAGTGCCACCATTGCTAGGCCATAGAAAAACCATAGGAACCAACTGGCGAACTCTATTAGAGTTTGAATGTTGCCAACGCTAATAAATATTGCTGTCAACAATGCCTGTAACAAAAAAAACCGGTTAACATACCTACTTAAAACATGTTCACTCTTTTACGTATTACTTTTGCTTGAGAAGAAAAAACGTTCTAAGAAACTTTTTCTGTCGCTTAACTTAGGATTATTCCCACCTGTTACCACCCATCTGACACCAATGGTAACATCTGGATTTTTTTCGTTACTAGTGGGAACAACTGGGAACAAAAAAATCCTGAGATTTATTTTTCCCGGTAGTTACCAACAAATATTGTAGTGGTGACAAGTAGGAAAAAAATCCCAGTAGTTACCACCAAGTACTCTAGTGGTAACAGGTAGGAATAGCACATAAAGGCGGAAACACACTACTAAAACGCGACGCGACCCGACGAAACGCGACGCGTGTTGAGTCGTATCAAGTTGAATCATTTTCTATTAGGTACCAAGATGAACATGCGCATAACTTGGCGTCGGATGTTCATAGTGTGCTCTTGGTAATAGAAACTGATACAACTTGATACGACTCAACACTCGTCACGTTTCGTCTGGTCGCGTCGCGTTTTAGTAGTGTGTTTCCGCCTTAATTATTGGTACGAATGTTGCCATGTATAATAAATTGCGTTGCATTATAAAACTAACCTGGAAGGCTACTGCTGGGGCCGGTGTTAATCTTTTCATATTCACATACGAAAATACTTCTAACATATGTCCACCTTTAGCTGCTGTATAACAAACTCTGCAAAAAAAGTTGAGTTTTAGACCAATAAATTAGTATATTTGTAGTAAATTATAGCATCTGTCACGCGGAGAAATAGGGGCCTGGCATCTATCATTTAGTCGCTTAGCCCTCAGCACAAGCTTTAACTCAGCTTACCGTGGGACTAAGTGGATTTGAAATTAAATGAAAAATGTTTATTTGATGCTAAAAATAGAAACAAAAAGAAAACTTAATCTATGGTACCTAAAGCTTAAACTAAGTACAAAGCATCAAAATGGATGCCACTCAGCATATATTATGCCGATAACTAAAAGGCTTTAGTCATGGCGTTGGTTTTCAGGGAAACCTTGATTCTGGGATTTGTGTAAGATTAATTATCCTATGGTATTTATTATTTTATAAATATTAGATGATACCAAAGAAAAACGACCAAGATCACCTAATGTCCGAGGTGGGGACACCCGGTGACATCAGGTGATCTTGGTCGTTTTTATGACATCTAATATTTATAATGTATATGTATAGTATTAAGTAGTATGACTACTGGAGAAAAAATAAAAAGTACAAATCAAAATATTTAGTTAATAAATAACTTGATTTGTGTTTTCGCAATACGTTCAGTATTTATTATCATTAGAAATCACCCGATTAGTAGTTTTTTTTCTTACCTGGTAACACCGAACTGTACGCTCATGGCGCAACCGAACGTAGCAATAGCAACTCCAAGAGGAATTAAAAAGCTTGCCGGGCCCAAGACGCGATTCCCAAATGCCACGGCCACGGCGGGAACACTGGTCATCTCTTCAAAGTTCAGAACTGTCATGTAAGCCACATTCATGAACACGTAGAGGGCTGTGATTAGGGGAACTGCTATGGATATACTGAGGGGGACGTTTCTGAAAAACAAGAATTCTGTTAGTACAATACCCTGAGAGGTATTAAGCTTAGTTCAAGAACGTAGATGCCTATTGAGTAGATGTCTTTTGGAACATGTAGGGACACCTGTGCGTCACGACGATTTCATCAAGACCATCATAGAGGGAAAAGTAGAAGGCAGAAGGAAGAGTCGCAGGCTAGGAATGGCATACATTGACCAACTGAAAGAGAAAGTCGTGTCGTATCAGGATCTCGAATAAAAAACTTCACGACAGGGACTCATGACTCAAACTGTTCCACCGACAAGAGCGCAGCTCTTAAATTTATGATGGTGATGATCCTGACCTATATAGCGTCAGCGTTATCCATTGTCAACGTAAACTACTATCAAAATGTATGTACTCTATTGACAATGTTAGTTGCAACTTCAAAGGTGTCAAACGGAATTCATATTATTATTATTTCTTGTAATTCAGCCAGACAGTTGAGACAACTGATGGTGCCTGTATCCAATGCCTCTTGGTTGGTGCCTCAAGATATATTTTTGGACATGTGCTTATCCAATCTGTTTTTGAATTGGTTGATGCTGAGAGCTGAAACTACACCCTCCGGGAGTTTGTTTCAAGTATTGACCACTCTGTTACTCAATGTTCGAAGTATCAAGCGCTATCGTATACATTTAAAACAAAACTATCAAAAACTACTAAAAACTTACACAGCTGGGTTTATGATCTCCTCCGTAACAACGGTAACGCTGTTCCAGCCATCGTATGCCCACAAGCCGGAGTATAGAGCGAGTGCGATACTGCCCGGGTTGGATGAGCTACCTTCGAAACCCTTGTTGAGGTTTGCAGTGTTGCCTGTGGTGATAAAAATATACTAAAATGGGAGTTTTTTGCAGCTTTTATGTACGATTATTAGGAAACGTGCCGTGCCGGGTACAAGCGTACCGTAAAACTACCCAACTATAGTCCAAAAGCTCCCAACAATGGTCCAAAACTAAGTCAAATATCTCCGATTTAGTGTAATTGTTATATTATTGACGCAGTTGTTACACAAAGTCTCCTCATTAAAGATTTAAAAACTTAGATAAAACCAAATAAAAAGATTTCTATTGATGCTTAATTACGAGTTGGACTTGTGGATTATAGTTGTAGTAGTGGACTATAGTTGTATAGTTTTATGGTATTCAAAATGTTATATGCCTGTACATTGTTTATATTGCAAAGGTTATGGAATACGACCGGACCAGTCCGCATCTACAAGGAAGCGATCGGCTTGCGGCAGTACGAATGTGACAAATAAGCCAAACAGGGTTATTCCCATCTGTTACCACCCATCTGACACCAGTGGTAACAACTGGGATTTTTTCCCACATGTTACCAGTGGGAACAACTGGGAATTAAAATGCCTGGGATTTATTTTTCTCAGTAGTTACCAACAAATATTTTAGTAGTAACAAGTGGCAAAACATTCCCAGTAGGTACCACCAAGTACTCTAGTAGTAACAGGTGGGAAAAATCCCAGTTGTTACATTGTCAGATTGGGTGGTAACAGGTGGGAATAACCCGCCAAACAGGGTTATTGGTCAGTTATCTGCGTGTCACATCTAGTGATGGGTCGTTCCCGGTAACTTACCCAACACAGTATGGGGAATATTCCCAAATGGAATTTTTCCCCACAGTAAGATTGGGAAATTACCGGGAACGACTTATCACATCGTATGGTAGCAGGATACTTAGCAAAGTTGCCAATCGCTAACGCTTAGTAGCATATCGTAGTTTTCCCTTTCTGTCACTCTTTCATATTAGTGAGACAAAGACAGTTGGCCGCCTTTCGTTCACGATTGACGAGTAAGTGTTAGCGATTGGCAACTTGTCTAAGCACTAATCTACTGAATAGCACCCTTACCTCTAGCTATCTCATAAATTCCGCCTCCAATGACAACCAGACAAGCGAACACTTTGCATACTCCAAATACATTCTGCACTTTCACGAACAGTTTCACGCTCGTTATATTGATGTATGTCATTATAACTGGAACATAAAATTTATGTTATGATAGTTAGTAGTAACATAATTTGTTATGTAAGCTGTCTTTGGAAGCCAAACGACTGATATATCGGCACCGAAGGTTCACCGCCAAAAACCAATATATACGTAACGTTTCATAGAGCAATATAGACCTACACGCACGTGCGTTAGGTTCAAATTCAGTTTTCACTCTTTGTTGACGTGACAGCTTTTGTATTTGACTTCGCGTCTAAAAGGTTAAGTATTCTGGCATTGTAATTAAAGTCCGACCGAGATCTCGGTCTCGGTCTCGGCATTCTCGGCCAAAAATCAAGCCGAGATATCCCTCTCGGCTCTCGGCCAAAAATGGCTGCCGGGACTCTCGGCCGTGGCCGAGATTCGTAATGAGCTGTAATTGGCGAGCTTGACGCCATCTCGCGAACTGACTGCGATTTTATTGGTGTCACATTGACATGAACTGACTTCAATTTCACTTTAAAATGAACGGAAGGAATAATTTAGAGTATTTGCTTGGGATTTTTTATGTAATTTATTTATACGTTTTTTATCCTTTCTACCAAGTCTCGGTCTCGGCCGAGACTAAAATATGGGTCTCGATCGGACCTTAATTGTAATTGATACAAAATATTTAGTTTATCATCTGAAAAAACACTGTAGGTATAAAACACAAAACTACCTACTGACGACTGGATACATAATATGGTATGGTACCATATTTCAAAGTTGGAGCTTTAGCTTTGTTAAAGTTACACTGTTGCAAATGTGTAAGTTTACGGAATACAATCACAATGTTAAGACCGTGTCAAATATTTATGTTGATTTGATAAGAAAAAACTATAAGGTTTTTGAAAATGTTAAGTTTTACAAGCATATCGTCGCGTTCCTGCTATACGGCCACATCTCAAAATAGAACTGTGTGGTAAAAGTGAGCATTATATTTTCCTGCAATATGGCCACATCTTCCTTAAAATTCGATTTTGAAATCCCCTATAGCAGACACGGGACGATATATGCATATTTGCATAAAGAGATTATTTTATGCAATTATGCATTAGGTTTTTTTTGTTAGGCTGGGATTATCACTATGTGAGGTGATTACACTGATTACCACTATCTCATTCCTCAGTATAGCTTCGTCCCTCCAATTTATGTAAGACCTCACTGTGAAGAAAATGTAAATCCCAGCCTTACATTTTCTGTGAAATAAGAAAACAATGAAATCAATCTTTTTTTTTATTACTTCTTATCACAATAAAAGATTATTCATTAGAGTAGTAGTAATAGTAACTAGACTAAATTACATTATTGTAGTTAGTAGTTTATATATCTAAATGAGAAACAAATTACAAGTCAAATAAGTAACCTAAACCTGCACGGTATAGAAGGAAAAGGACCTTCTGGAAATGATCTCGGAAAATGCTATAGGTCATGATACAGTTATACAGAACAGTCTTTGATGGTTAAATTGAATCAACTTTATAGTCAAATGATGTGTAAAACATATATAATTATACTTAAATGAAACTTTAAAAAGCCAATTTCACTTCCATATTGTTGTAAGGATTGACAGAGGTAATATTCTTATCTTTAAGCAGCTCAATCAACTGGTAGTTCTCAGGGGTTATAGGGATGTAGCCACTGGAAGTCTCATCCATTCTTACTTTCATCAGCTCCTGAAAAAAAAAATAGAAACATCAAAGACAACAGAAACTTCAACTAACTATATTGGTTGATGTACATGAGTTTGTAGCTACAAAAATCAAACTATGGTCCAATACTGCATCTATGGTTCACAATTTCAACTCCTAAATAATCATCAGTACCCATCTTCTTTTTAGCTTTGTCCAAGTTTTGGACATGAGTTTTTGTCTATGAATAGCATGATTATTATAACAATTACACAAAATGGAAGATATTTGACAAGTTTTGGACCATTGTTGGAAGCAATTGGACTATATTTAGGCAGTGGTATGGTACAGCTTTTATTCATAAAAAGAAATTGCTGTTAAAATAAAGATGAAGTTTGTGGGCAAAACTGTTTGCAAGTGTTTATTCACTTCATTGAATAAAGCTAAAAAAACCATAAATTCTTCAACTTAGCATGAATTATTGAATGTCAGAAAAAAAAACCTTCCTTATTAAGAGAACAATAATAAAAAATAATTGTTTATAAAATATTTCAAGAAATAGCATTTCATTCATCACAAGTCACATTTAAACAAAATTGCGTCATAGTGTACTACTTACAGCTAAAATTCCAGTAATCGCTTCAGAAGCACCAGGGAAAAGTGAGTGTATGAGACCATGCAGCTCAGACTTCATGGCATGGAACCGCTGCTTGGCACGCTGAAGGTGTTCTGGCTGCACTTGCCGGCGGCCAGCCCATGGCCGTGATTTCGCCTCCTGGACTATTTTGATGCTTGCTCTTAATCTAGAAATTAATATATAAAATATTTTATAGATGTATGAGTGTAATCCTTTAATTGGATGGTGAGTATGTTATTATTAATTTATTCATACATTTTTTCTGGAAAGAACAGTGTAAAAGGTAGTTTGAGGTCTTTGCCAGATGACAAATGGATACTTAAAAAATGTTTAAGTCAGTTACAATTCTGTGCAGAATTGTTTATTCACCCTTAACCTCAAATTTTGCAGGTGGTATGTAGCGACAATGGTTATTTGTTGACAGGTAACCACTGTTTCTAAATCATGCATGCATCCCAGTGTTGACAGTTACATTAGCACTCATTGTAATGGTGTCAACATATCACTGATATATTAATTCAACGTCATATTTGCAATACTCACTTGATGGAAAAAACACTCATTGAGAGTTAAAAAAAGAAAGGCAACATTTTCATGAGTTGATTACTGAAAATCCGAGGTTGAGTATGTATAGCAATGGTACTCTACATCATAACCTAATTGCAGCATAATATACTCTGACACTGACCTGTTATTTTCATTATACACGTCTTGCACAGCACCTGCTGTAAAAGCTGTGAGTTCTTCCACTTGAACTATTTTGTCTTTTAATTCACACAAAAATGTACTTGTATTCACATTACTATCAGTTATAATTGGCGTTTCTTCATTTTGGAGCTGTTTAGTCAAACTCTCTATGTTACATAGCTTCTTATCGTTAACATTATGGGGATTGATTGTCCTTATGTCCATAGGTTCGTTGTTGTCGATAATATAGCATAACTCCTTGCATTGTGACTGTAGGGTTTTTATTTCGTTGCTTAGTACTTCGCACGTCTGTGCCATGCTCTCGTTAGACATTCTGGAATGGAAAACAGGTATAAAAAACTTGTGAAACAAAAACATTCATGAACACAACATTGCACAGTGAATAATAATCAAAAATTAAAACAAAACGTAACTTACTTTGCGAATCAGGTATTTCGTTTTATGTAACACTTGTTGGAAACAAATAATATTATAAATATGTCAGATTTAAGTTTAATAAAAAGAAATAACACTTCAAAACAAAGATATGAGTTGTTGAATTTTGTTGTAATGTGAGCATCACCGTCGGTTATGTTTAAAAAATGACACTGACAGCATTAGTGCTGCGAGGCTAGCGTCGTGGTAACGATGAAGATAGTCGATAGATTTCACGAGTCGATTTACATTCTATCGAAACTGTCAGCGAGTAGAACAAGAATTTTACGAAAAAACAAAACCGTATTGTACTTGGATTGTCCATCTAATTCTAATACGAATTGTAAAGGATAAACTACACGATATAATTACTTGCGTATTATTTGCATGATTAATATTAACACCCTCCCGCCGCAAAAAGTATATTATTGTTGGTGTTGGTTTGTTATAATTATTTCCATATTTATTTTTGCGAAAGGACGGTGGGAAAACTGATTAAACTTTAAAAAATAAACAAGTGATTATTACAGCAGCTTGCACTAATTAACTTGCACGTATTATATCGTAGAATACCAAAGTAATATTGTTTATCCTTTAATGTGGACTTCCACTAATGAATGATTCATTTTTAAAATTCAATTGTAGAAACGAATTGTATTTTATAAAAAAAACTAGTTTTTGCTTATTTCCTCTATGTGCTATGGTATCTTGGGAAAGGTAACAGATGTATTAAATAAGAACGATATACTTACACAAAGCTGTTAAAGATGCTAGTTTTACAGCTTGAGCTCGACTATCCGCCGGTATATCAATTGAAAATGGTTGAATTGCGTACGCAGCAAATGTCATAACAATAATAGCAACTTCTGCAGGTCTTAAAATCATAACATAAATCCACGCGCAAGTAAATGCTGGTAGGGGTCCCCAAAATTTATGACATTTGCTAAATGCTTCTTGAAAATAGGCATACTCTGCTCCCGATTTGTTAACTACTGTTCCTAATTCTGCAAATGATAATGCCCCTGAAAATCAATACAAAATATTACACTGTTTCTTTTATAGGCTACGAAAATGAAATAAACACCAAAATGCAAGACTGATCAAGTAATCTGCAGCGTCTGCAGCTATAATTTGGTTACTATGCATTTTAGTGACAATAATATCCTCTTATCAGACTAAATTAACGACATTAGGTACACTTACCTAATAAGGATATAATTCCGGAAACTGTCCAGATGATAAGGCACAACGCTACTGAACCTGATTGTTCTAATGCTGATGCTGGTGATACAAAGATTCCTGATCCGATCATGACTCCTAATATTAAATTAACTGCCGAAAATAATCCTAATTCTCGTTTTAATTTGACTGTGCTGCCAGCAACACTTGCGATCCCATTCTCTATTTTTAGGGATTCCTTTTCTGTCATTTTGTGCTATATCCTGAAACAAATAAAGAGTCACATCAAAAACATGAATGTACCTACTTAAATAATTAAGCGTGTAAGTACATAACTACCTAACAAGGGAGGGTGCATCTTGAACCAAAACAGGTTTGTTTCGAGTTTGGAACGTATTTAATGTTGTCGTTTTGTGGGGCTGTCACTGTCACGAGCGTTTACTTATCATTTGGTTTATTGACACGCGGAAAATGTGCCACGTGCAGAGCGTCAATGTGTAGATTTTATGTTTACATATGTTTAAATTATCCTAAGTAAAGTTTACAATAAGTAATACGCTAGTAACGAGTATTAGACTACATAATAGTATATTGTATTATTATTATTACTTTTAAAAGAGCTATATTGCACTTGCTATGCATTGCACTGTAAATTAAAAGAATAAAGTAATAACTATCTTGGATTTGAGAGCTGCGTACGGAGTTCGCGTGATTAAGTTATTCTCAAGTGGAGTGAGATACGAGATATTTTCATATTTTCATTGACGTTAAACTTCTGAGCTATGACGAGCATGCGTCTAAGAGTTTCATACAAAGTATACCCGTACTGGGCATAATACTCATATACAGTATGTATTACATATAACCCGATCTAATTAATTTTACTCTACTGATAATGTTGTAAATCATTGATAAGAGGTAGGTGAATGTTAAGCTTTTATAAATAGCAGTAAATAATTGTAATTAGACACAACGTAATGAAACTATATTTCATTTTTTTTAATCCATTTTATAGATTTCGAGCATTAGTAAGTTTAAGTACATATAGGTACCTATGTGTACGTAGTACCCAAGAGTCAATGGAGCTGTGTAAAGCCAAGCCGAACTTTCAGTCTCGTTAATTAAACACGTATAACGCGTGTTCACGAGTTTCCAAACTACATTCTGCTAATTTTGTTTTTGGAAAATTTGTGTAAGTACATTTTAGATAAATGTGATGTGTTAGAGCTTATTGCATTTGGACGGAAGCCACTTGGAGCTATTCTGATTTAACGACAGCTTATTTATACATAGAAACGTATAGTGCATACATTTCTATACTTACATTGTTATAATGCTTTAACTATTTACGCAGCTGGTTTTGACCTCAGCCGGTAAATGTTACACGCACGATAAATTGTTGAACTTATTATGTCATAAAGAACAGCCTGTTTAAAAAAAACCGTCCAAGAGCATGTCGGGCCATGCTCAGTGTGGGATGTGTTATGTTCGAAATAGTTTTATTTTAAAGTAAAGACCACTCCACGATTTTTTTCATATTTTTTGTACCCACGGGTCAAAAGTTAGAGGCGGGGGATTTTTTTTTCCTGTGCCGTCTCCGAAAACATTGCCTTTAGAAAAAAACTTTCTCCTAAAGCCCTTATTCTTATATTCCGCCAAGCAAACTGATACCTACGATTCTTGAAACACAATGGCTGATTTTCCTAGCGGATATTGGCGCCGATAATACAAGTAATACAAAAGCACCCATTTAACGCATATCTGTAAAAATACTTGACACATAAGATCTACTTACGCTAATAACCTGACATAATGTATGTTTGCTTATTTGTATGGAAACATGAAAGTAAGATTTTTTTGTATCTTATAGGATATGTGCTGTTCAATCAGTGGTAAGTATACAGGTACAATCCCTGCAATTAATTAATTAAATACTAAGATTAACCTGACAAACAAAACAATAAGCTCAAAAATCGTCAGTGCACTTTCGATTATACTTGGCATTGGCATCCACATTAATTTGAAAACTGGTAAATTTATTGTGTACGAGTAGGTAAATCCCTAATTTGTTGAAGCTTCAATAATTTTAAAATCGACATTTCAGTCACTGTGGCCTTAAATTATAAACAAGTTACAGTAATAAAGTCGCAGTTAAAAACACAGTGGCTAATTATGCTGTCATTGTAATGCCAAACTTAATACTGTACGAGTAATCCTAATTTCTAGCTCCAATATCCTGCTTAAAATATAATACATTCCTTCAACTAGACACTTACAGCAATGAATTGGGTTCTCACAGTTCCTTTCATGTCGCAAGTCTCCAATGTCCATTGCTTTAATTGCTTCCGCTCCATGAATTGGATTGGATGAAGTTTACCTACACATTCAACAGTCACACACAGTCTCCCTGGAATATCCTTGACCTTGAGCTATTTACAGATTTAGAGCAAGGAATTGTTTCCCGATGCAGTTTATGAATAGAAATGGAGTGAAAATCTGCGAACTATGTCTGTAGTCGTATATAGGTACATTATTTGTTATCTTGGATGATACAACTTTTTGGAGTCCTAAAAATATTTAATTACATTAAAATATTTCTAAAATTTCGAATATTTATCTGTGTATGCATAAAATGGAATTCCATTATGTTATTTACATAAAAAAAATTGCCACTACCACATTTGTCTTTTCTTACAATGTATACCTACTTTACCGTGAATTTCATTCTTATTCAGATACTTACTTAGATTTGTTAGTATTTTATGTATATTTCATGTGGTAAAGTAAATAACAGAAGTTGATTACCGTCTCATTGAAATACATTTTTAGGATAATATTGAACGAAAATTAAAATATAGTTAACTACGCCGGCGTAGCCTACTAGTATTTTTACATT
>JALPQI010011349.1:0-39043 GCA_025490895.1 Thaumatotibia leucotreta | reverse complement strand
CGATACAATCAAAACAGAAACAATATATCAAATGATACGCACGTAACACAGCATCTTTACAAGTCATTAGACGATCCGACCCACAATTGTAATTAACTCGGGGCTATAAATTGACCGTAACTGTCATATAATATTGATTTAGTCCCGCGGCGGCAGGATTCTGAATTAAAATTGCTTTTAGTTCGCTTGACATTTTTGGGGGTTTTGTTATTGATGTGTGAGGGGATCTGTTTTTAAACCTATACCTGTGGCTATGACCTAATTTAACGTAGTTTAAGATTTGATTGAGAGCAACGACTACAAACCTCACAGTTTGGCGAAAAGTTAAATTGAAGGTAGATACAATATATCTATTTTTGTTATTTAAATAAATAAAAAAAGTAAATTTCAATTCTTACACTCCATTTCTTACTGCTCTCAATTTATAAAAATAATCAAAAATGATGACGAATATTTATTATTATTTATCTTTCTTTCATTCTTATGAAATACACTGTACCTACCTTTGTTAAAAACAAATACGTTTTCATATTTTAACGACAAACGGGTCGTAATCGCGTAAACTTACGTTTATATCTTGTTTATTGTCCTGAAATGTTTTTTATTATATTTAGTATTTTTATTCATTTAGGACAAGAAATGTTTTTTGCATGTTTTTTTATTATATTTAGTATTTTTATTCATTAAGCACAAATTACCAATCGTAAATAGCAGTTTATTAATTTAATACCGGCATTTTTATGTCGTAACAGTGTGCGATGACTAATACAGTATCATTGTATGAAAATGGCACCTTAACCTGTCATTTATGCGCTGTCAAATTGGTTTACTGATTTAATGACCTCGAAGTTTATAATTTATAGTTCAAAAGGCGTGAGACGGACTTAGGACAGCCGAAAGACGTCCACTGCTGAACATAGGCCTCCCCCAAAAATTGACACAATGACCGGTCCTGCGCTACCCGGATCCAGCGGACTGCCTGCTTGGTGGACTGCGACCTTCACTAGGTCATCCTTATCAGTCCACCAAGTGGGGAGCCTACCCACCCAGGACAGGGCATACGAAGGGATAATATTCATGTGTCTTATCTAATCTGCATAAACAATTAACTGTTTTCACAGAACTTTCCAATTACGTTATCCTTTGTCCGTCACTGATCTCTATCGGGATGCATGACCCCCCCCCCTCCCCCATAAGTTCACTACGAATGTCAGCTGTCCGTCATTCGTCGCGTGTTCGATGCTCCCATTGTTGTTCGATTAACTGAATTTTAATGGAATTCAAATAAGTTGGCAAACATTTTTGAAAAAATAACTACGCTAATACATTGCTAGTTTTGTTTTGTGTTATAAATTTTATTAATATTTAATTATACATTAAATTTTATAAGTGTTTTAATGCTGTTTGTTACATTTAAGGAAAAAAGAGTTAGTTGTTGTAACAATCAAGCCATTGTTCATTGTTTTAGTTTTACTGTAGGTAGTATTCATGTTAAAATTCCGTCCGTCAACATATGCAGTGACAAAATAACAGTACAGAAATAGTGATGATGCTTGTTTCAGTTTTTTTTGTATCTTCTATTCCCATGGTAAGCTCGATTAAGGCTTGTGATCTGGGTACCAGGCGACGATATAATAGATAGATAAATACATAGACAGCACGACCAAGGAACAAATGTTTGTGATAAATAAATACACAAATAATTCCCTCACCGGGATTCAAACCCGGAACCTCCAGCTTTATAGGCAGGGTCACAGGCTGGCAAACAATTATAAAACACTGTTTCAGAAACTATACGAATGCACTCTTACACAGTACTTTTAGATTTGTAATCTATATTGTCTGAAAGCATGATGTATCAAATCTACCATTAATATTGTCTATAATAATTGGTGCATCATTGCACATGATCTGTCATCGAAACTGCGCAGGCGTGCCAACATTTAAACAGTTCATTTGAATTTAGAAATTGATCAAAAGCCGTTTGATTTCGACATGTCAACATGTTATGAAATAACGCCGCCGCGTGATGTCAGTAAGAACTAAGAATACATTTGTCACCACCCCAAATGTTCCCGCGGGTGTCGTAAGAGTCGACTAAGGGAAGAATATTATTTTATAGAGATGATGGACAGTAGCGTCATCATAGTGTACACATTACTGCGATCGCCAACCCGCTTGGCCAGAGTGACGATTATGGGCAATTACCTCCTAATGTGTCCATACGCATAGTCAATAGGAGAAGCCCAGCTCTGGACTAAAAGAGGCTGATAACATGACGCGTGACATATTATGTGTGTCATCAATTACTTTCTGCACTTCTTCTAAACCCTTTATATAACGGGCAAGACTCAAAATAATCCAGGGTTTTGGCATCAACGCCATTATATAGTACGAAAAATTCTGTACAAGAAAAAAATACAGTAAGATAGTGCTATAGGGTGGTCGTTTTTGAGACCGGCGGTGCCCTATAAAGGGAGAGGAAATATAGCTTGTATTTCGGTTTTTCAAATCAAATTCTAAAGTGATATGCGAAGGTGCGTTCAAACTAAAAGAGCATTCGCTGTTCTAACCTCCCACTCTACGAAAATCGATCGATACACAAAACGTGATTGGTTGATTTCGTAGAACGGGCGCTAGAACAGCGAATGCTCTTTTGGTTTAAACGCACCTTAAAATAAGAAAATATTTATTTTCTCCGAACTCTTCATCAATCAATAGTCAATCACGAAACAATAACTCTTAATCATTTATATTATTATCATTGTTCAAATCCACAATAACAATCAAACCGATAAAAACTATAATGTCTATAAAATATGCAAGTAATTATAACCAATCAGAGCTGTCCGTCCTTCAATCACGAGTCAGCCACTGACTCAATCTGGATCATTGATCTATAGATCAGTATCCGATGACGTTGACAAAAAGGTCAATAGATGATTAGTTTAAGTTTGTTATGAACAAATGAGCCGTGTTCCTGGTTTGAAATCTTTTAGGAGTGTTTAAACATACTTTTTCCTAACTAGTGCGGAAAAGTAAACTTTGCGCACGCTTCGCGCGCGGTAATTTCTCTTTTTGACGCACTTGTTATGAAAAAAATCGTCCCTTACACGTGCTAAAACTTTTTTTTAACTCGGGTGATAGTCGCCCTCGTTTCACTCCTCGCTCCAACCTTCACCCACGTCGAAAAAAATTTTTTTTTGCACTTGCATCGAAATGTATTACCTATTTTAGTACAGATGGGCCTTTATCACGTGCTAGTGCGAGAAGTGGTTCATTTTACGTTCGATCTAAACCTTCGGAGGGCCATCTGTACTAAAAAATGTCGTATGAGACACGTGCAAAAAGGAAATTCGTAACTCGTGTCGATTTAAAACAGTTTCGGTCGTGTTTTAAAACATCGCTACTCGTTTCGAATTTCATGTTTCGCACTTGTATCGTAATGTACTCGTACTGTTACAATGCTTGTGCTCGAAAAGTGCGTTTTCTATGAAGCCATATCGTGGGAAAAGTAGAACTTTTCTGCAAAAAACGTTTTCTACCTTGCATTTTTTTATCATCACTATCAGCCTCATACTCGTTTATAAACAGGATTTACTACGTTACAAGAGTTATAAAGAAACATAAATTTTAGATTAATCATTAGTATAAATATACTTTAATTTGTTTTATACCGCAATAGTACATTGTCAGATATTTTTAGCACCGTGGCCATTCCAATATTACTTATAAAACGGTATTAGTTATATTATGGTTTTTAAGCCTTTATAGCGGACCCCTAATCGTTTAGACGACAGGCCAAAGGTCACATATTAAGCCATAAATTTCTCCGTCAACGCTATCGATTTCTACTCGAATCGATATTAAATTATAATTTCTCGTAAGGAATGTCGTCTCGTTTAGTATTCGTCTCAGGTATATGTTTGACATGTCACTGGGCAATTTATGTTGGTGACAGTTGCATGTGATAAGGCTGTGGTCAATTGGTAGCGTGTAAAGGTGCATTCAGACCAAAAGAGCATTCGCCGTTCTATCCCCCGCTCTACGAAATCAATCAATCACGTTTTGTGTAACGATCGAATTTCGTAGAGTGGGAGGTTAGAATAGCGCATGTTCGTCCTTGGTCTGGATGCACCTTAAGCAGTTAAGCTTGAAGCATGAGGAATTTATGAAAATTATTAATTTGAATAAAATAAATATATATCTTGGGACATCATACACAAATCGACCTAGTCCCATGGTAAGCTCAATTAAGGCTGGCGACCAGGCGACGATATATATAATAGATGATACATTATAGATACTTACATTAATAGAAAGCCATGAACAAGGAACGAATATTTGTGATAAATAAATAGACAAATAATGCCCTCGCCGGGATTCGAGCCTGGACCCTCCAGCTTCGTAGGCAGGGTAGTGACCCTCCATACCCTAGTTGGTAGTGACCAACTAGGGTATGGAGGCTGAAACATGGCGTTGTAACCTCGGCTGCATCACAAATTTAAATAATTTGTGACAATGTCCACTAAGCTGGAGTGGCCGAGTGGTTAGGCATCAGCCGCGAAAACTGAGGTCGTGGGTTCAATTGCCACCGGCATTGGTAAATTTGGTAGTTTTTCGTTGGTATGGGACATTTTACCCCGTAAGGCCCACTTTCTTTAAATCTTATTTTGAAATTTGCTATGTAAGGGATAGTGGTGAGTTCTTTGTCAAATCAATCAAACGAATAAAAAGGCGACTTTGTTAAATTAATGAAAGGTTTAAATTTAATTGAATTGGAGTGGACATGGGGTTTTGCGAGGATTATGTTTATAGTATAACTTATTAATCTTATTATTCATTAAAAGCACAAACGCTTTCATGCTATGCACGGACCACATCTTTACCAAGCATGTTTAAATGAGTTGTTAGGATAATTATAGAGCACCTATTATGGGGTAAATTCGTTGAAATAGCATAATATATTATTACTAAAAAAAACATGTTCTTTCATCCTGTCTACTACATATTTGTGGTATTTATGCTTCTAGTAATAACGTCTAAAATTGCAAGTAAAGTAAGCTTAGTGTAAGACATTTGAATGTGACAGTAGACATTAATCTAACCCTTTTTATATACAATTACAGTAAGGAATACATTATTTGAATGAATAATTTATTTTTGAGATTGTTATTGAAACAGCTTGTACAATTATAAATGTGTTAAACCATATTTGGTTTAAGCGTTTGTAGGCACCGTTTCCTGGTACAAGTGTGAAATGTCACCTGTTTGTGTGTACGTGTGTGTGTGTTGTGTGTGTTTGTCTTTGCTTTTAGACTGGAATGTGATGTGTATCATGTTTTGGGTGAATATTCAACTTTATATTCAGTAATTGTGGTCTCTGCAAGTATTATTACAAGAGATGACCCTAAGAGAATTGTTTTTGTAAACGCAATCCAGCACCAATATTAATGTTACATGTACATTGTACATGTAAGTTCTTACATAAGTTATAGAAGTGTGAAATGAGATAGTGAACTTATGTGATGTCATAAAAAGGGCGATATAAGGTAATAAAACGTGAACCTAACAATGATTATTGAACAACATTTATTATTATTTATATCAATATGTAAGTACACTACACACTAGAAAAAAACGTGTATGGTTAATCTTTTTCTGTTTGTCATAATATTTCCATAGTAAAAGTCGTTCAAAATCATTAATAAATTCATAGTTATTAGTTATCTTTTATCAGCTTTTTGTTAAGAACCTGTTTATCTATATCACTACTTATTATTTCTGTAAATCATACAGGTGTAATTCTATCATAAGATTGTTTTAAGAATATCGCTTCTAAAGCTGGTTCTAAGTAGTATAATGTCTTCATTATCATTCTAAAGTAACGAACATTGATTCCATTATGTCTTCTATCCCACGATAAATATGTCGTCGCGTTCAGTTTTTATATCCTTCATGATGTTGTAAATATATCACGTTACTTTATAGTGTAACTGTGTTGTAATATTAACAGTTACAAAACAGTTTTTAGAGTTCTGTGAACTAAATATATTTGGTCAAAATACCAAATGCGGAACATACAATCTGGTAATGGGATGACGACTGTAGGTAAAATAAATGATTACACATTAATCACATTATGCATAAAGGTGTGTTTAGAGCAAACGAGCATTCGCTCATTCTATCCCTCACTCTACGAAATTCGTTCGTTTCATAAAACGTGATTCGTCGCAATTCGTTGATTTTGTAGAGTGGGGGATGGAATGAGCGAATCCTCGTTTGGTCTAAATGCATCTTTACTGCTATCGCCAATCCGCTTGCCCAGCGTGGCGATTACAGGCATTTACATTCTAATGCGTATATGCATAGTTAATAGAGGTCTAATCGTTCATGTGCCACGAATATTTCTTTCGAATAGTTTTCTAAGCCGATCTGACGATGCTTTAGTTCTGTTGTTTGATTTAAATATGTTCTGTAGATTTAAAAAATGCCCAATGAAGACGTTTACCGCCCGCGGAGCATGTCGAATTCAGCCTAGGTATTTATTACGCCCGCTCTTACTCGATCATGTTGAATTTTACGTACCTTTCGATGAAGACCATACAAAAATTGTAGAAAGAAATATGTAATTTCAGTGATTAAAGGCCGGGCCACACCAAATGCTGCGCACGAATCGGGTGTGTATTTTTTCTGGTGTTAATAAACCCTTTCCTTAATGGGCCACCTACAAACATGGACCACATGTATGTAAGCATAATTTTACTAGCATAATTTTGCACAAAACTAGCGTGACTCAGGTGACCGTCACCATGGCAATAACAGACAGAAAAAAAATGATTCACCCAAGTAGTTTGAAATGAAGTCCTTTCTACTGTAAGTAAATGGAGTTCTGACAAAGAAAAAAACTTTTCAGGGTAGTAGAAGTACCTATCTATCTGAATTGATTGTTAATTTTGTGCAATTTTCAAAAAAATTGTACATTAGGATCACGTCATCTCGATATTGATTAAAATTGGTTGGCTGATAGACTCAAAGATGCTGATGAATGCTGCACCACATCTTCCAAAATGTCCAAGGAAATTTGTATGGACTCTTCCTTTTTTGTTACCAAAGGACCATGCGTCAAAATGGTCCTGAAACCATCAGCATTGAGAGTTATGTCAATAAACAGGTCTTAAAATCTACTTTATTTCATTATATGGGCACAAAGTCAAATACCATTGCAAAACTAAGATATTTGTATTTTAGTCGTGGTGAGTACGAGCTACGATAAATGCATTCAGAGATTATTCGATTTTGAGGGGAAGGTATTGCGCAAATCCAATTTAAAAAAATAAAGTAGGAATATCGACATTTCCATTAATTATGTTCGTTCGGTGTCATTTCTAGTGAATATCGTTTTTTTACTTATCATCATAATATGAAAACATGGCAATAGAAGGACGCCGTTCGGTTTTGCGACAGCAGCGACATATTTTAGAAGAAAACTTACCTGATTTAAATATGAATATCTGAGTTCTACAATGGAATTCGGCTTTGTGCCGATATAATGAAATAAAATAGATTTAAAGGCCTTAAGGACTTAAGTTTCAGTTCTGTTGGTTTCAGGACCAGGCTCCACACAAAATTGCCCATGGTCCTTTCTATACATTTTTGGTAACAAAAAAGGAACGTTCCATACAAACATGGTGGGAAATATGGTGTTGGTGGATCTTGCTCGAAATCATTGACTCTACCAGGTCAGCCTACCAATTTTCAACAATATCGAAGACTTTGTACAGACTTTTTGAGAAATGCTCGTAGACTTAAATTTTAACGCTATTTAGAAATCAGCAATCAATTGTTCCTTAATAAACAGTTATTCCAAATATCAAGCACTTTGTGAATCTAACTTTCAACAGATAAGGATGTCTGTCACTAAACAATGGCGCAGATAAGTCAAAAAAAGCGGCTCCATTTAATTAAAGATGCCACAAAAGATGAATTTGTTGTAACGATAGCTATTGAGATCTGGGTACAATCAGGTCGCACAATTACGAGTGATCGGGCTGCGTGCTCTGGCGGGGCTTTGTCGGCGTTTGTCACTGAGGGGTCTGTTCCACCTGGGTTCCACGTAGATGTACCGTTCCTGGCAACTTACTCGACATAGTATGGGGTATATCCCAAATTCCCATCCGGGTAAATATTGGCAATATACCGGGAATATACCGGGAGAGGAAGAGGAAGACCTAGACTAACTTATTTAAACCAAGTGAAGGAGAAAGTCGCTGTCGAGTCGTATAGGGACCTCAAGAAACTGGCAATGGAGAGAGAGGAATGGCGGTTACTCCACCGACAAGAGCAAAGCTCTTAAATTTTCATGATGATGATGACCGGGATGGGCACTTTAATTACTAGCTCCATGCTCTTTAGGCTAGCGGATAGGAAGACTGCGTTTGCGGGCAAATATATGATCATACTATAAAACCACCAGCCTTCAGCGTGCCCGCGACTTCGTCTGCACACAGGCGATTTTTGCGATATATTTAAACTATTTTATGTCCTTTCTCCGATGTCCAACTATCTCCATGCCAAATTACAAAACAATATCAGTCCAGTGTTTTTCTTGACAAACAAATTACCTTATGTACAATTAAGTTCAAAACAAATATTTAATGAATTACTTAATCAAAGAAAACTACTAGTATAATTGATAATTTATTGGAAAATTGAATTGATCCCTCAATTACTCCGATACAATTGCTCCAAAGACACGTACCTATATTTATATCTGACGCCGATCACTGCAAAGGCAATTGATCAATTAATACTATGCCATGAATCCGTAAGGTGTCCTTCTGTTTACCCTTAGATAGATAAGTAGTGTTGGTAAGGACTGGATTCGTTTGAGTCCTACATTCTAAGACGATTCTCGAAGACGAAGCTTGCGTTATTTTACAATGTTACAAAAACTCAAATTCTTCAAGAACACTCACTAGAATTGTGCTTCGAAATGAAGTTTTTTTTTATAATTTGATTGAGCTTATAAATTTAAAAAATTGCCCATGAAAAAATACCGAAGTTTACTAATCCACGACCCCAGCTTTCGCGGCTGATGCCTAAACCACAATCATGCTGAAGTGGCCAAGTGATTTAGGCATCAGAATAGCTTTATTATGGAAGTGCTTGAAAGGGTCCCAAGTGGAACATAACCGGTGTGTTTGTCCGTCAAGCGATCGATGATCCACGGCGTGACTGCGCAGTTTGCCGGCAAACTATACTTTAATTATGATCGTGGCTTATTGGGCGATCGATGACGATCGATGACTGTTTGTTGTTGGGCATTCTTGCGAAATTTTTAACAGTTACAGACGGGGAAAGGAACTGTCAAAACTGTCAGCACCGAGACCTAGGTGACTTCAATGGATTCTCTAAATGGAGGACTTAATGCCAAATAGCAGTATCTATTCAGGCTATTAAAGAGCCAAATAGAAGCATCTAAAATTGCAAAATGACAAAAATCATAAATGTTCTTTAGAATAAAATATCTTTGCTTTGTGGTAGTATGTTAGTCATCATTATATCAGCCGAAAGACGTCCACTGCTGAACAAAAAGAACTCCCCCAAAGATTCCCCCTCTCAATGACCGGGAATGACAGGACCCTGTGCCACCCGCATCCAGCGGACTCCTACTACCTTTATTAGTCCACTATGTACCTTCTTGTATGTGTCTCAGTTGTTTTTTAGGGTCAAGAAAGCATTGTTCTTTGAAATACATAACTTTATTGTTTTTATGATTTTTGTAATTTTGCAATTTTAAATGTTTCTGTTTAGGTCTTTAATTGACTGGTAGATACTGCTATTTGGCATTAAGTTCTCCAATTAGAAAATGCATCCAAGTCATCTAGGTCTGCCTCGGTTAAAATATACTTAATTTAGTATTTTTAAGGGTCTTTAAATGAAAAGCACAGCATGAAGTAATAGCCGAATATCTCAGTCTATTATTTAAATCTGATATCAATGAGTGCAAAGTCGAACAGCTCGGACACAAAACAATATACTCGTAACTCCATTACCAATTAATAATTTTTTTTTATAAAAACTAACGCATAATTCTCCCATAATTATATCCGTGAGATAAAATTATCCCTTATTTTACCTAGGTATATAAAAGGAAAGGACGGTTAACATTTATCTCGCAGATATATTTAATTCGAGGACTAGTCTACCGCGAACACCGAAGTTCGTAAATTTCGGGGATTTGTCTCTGTCACTCAAACGAAGGCGTCATTAGAGTGACAGAGAAAAATCCCCGCAATTTGCGACCTTCCGTGTTCGCGGTAGCAGCTTTGCCCCAAATTAAATTTTTGAGAGTTTGACTTTAGTCTTTGCCAAGTTTTAGGCTCACTGTGACGACATTATGAAGGTCGCCGGGACACGCTGGATGCAGGTCGCATTTAACCGGTACATGTAGAGGTCCAGAGGGGAGGCCTATGTTCAGCAGTGGACGTCTTATGTCTGAGATGATGATGATGTGAGGCTCACTGTAAATTAAGCATGTTCAGATATTTAACAAACATCGTGTGGTGACGGCAATAAGAATACATTTGTCACCAACTCAACTCCTCCTGCGGGTGTCGTAAGAGTTGACTAAGGGATGGAAGTGTCACTGACCATTATTTGATAAAAGATTGATGATGGGCAGCAGCGTCATCATAGTGGACACATTACTGCGATCACCAATCCGCTTGCCCAGCGTGGCGATTATGGGTAGTTTCCTCCTAGTTAATAGGAGAGGCCTACGTCCAGCAGTGGACTATCATAGGCTGATGATGATTATGCGATATTTAAGAATACACAGCCTTTCATATATATCTGACGCCCGTTATCCCGATCTAAATGCTCTTTCACCAGCAATCAAACAATAGCCCACCCGTCATGACAGACGATAATTACCGGACGACGGAACGAATTGACGGACGGGACGTCACGTCAAATGACGGACGGAGAATGAAAATGATTAGATGAAAGTTGATGGTACTTGTGTGCTTGCTAATTATTAGTATATTGTTTGGGGGATTATTTCAAATGGATTATCATTTTGGGGAATTCAAACGTGAATTACAACTATTACAAGTCGGAGATCGGAGCGGCCACAGCGCTCAAAAATATCTGAACAAGCACTAAAGGTGCGTTCAAACCAAAAGAGCATTCGCTGTTCTATCCCCCGTTCTACGAAATCAACCAATCACATTTTGTGTAACGATCAAATTTAATAATACTAATAGAGTGGGGAGTTAGAATAGCGAATGCTCTTTTGGTTTGAACGCACCTTCACGTCACAACAACAGAAAACTAGAGATCTGCATATTTCGAGGATTTGTCTCTCAGTCTAATATAATAAATAAATAAAAATTTTGGGACATCTTAAGGTGCGTTCAAACTAAAAGAGCATTCACTGTTCTAGCGCCCGTTCTACGAAATCAACCAATCACGTTTTGTGTACCGATCGAATTTCGTAGAGTGGGAGGTTAGAACAGCGAATGCTCTTTTAGTTTGAACGCACCTTTACACATATCGACATAGTCCCACGGTAAGCTCAATTAAGGCTTGTGATGTGGATACTAGGCGACGATATTATATAATAGATAGATACATATAGATACTTAAATACATTGTACAAGAAACAAATATTTGAGATAAATAAATACACAAATCAGACCCTCGTCGGGACTCGAAACCGGAACCTCCAGCTTTATAGGCACCGCTAGGCATCACTATCAACTAGGCTACAGAGGCTGACAGACATAATGACACCTCGTTAAAAATACTTTGAATTTGTGGTACCTGCTCAGATATTTCGATATATATGATGGCGACTGTATTTATTTGGGTCCTATACTTCTTTGTGTACTAAAACGCGAGTTTCTTCGTAATACTTCTTTTAAAATAGTTATGGTAGCCAACAAGCTCACAAAATGCCTAATACTATAAACGAAGGATCCTCGGAAAAAACATGTCTAGTGCTTTAAAAAATCAGGGCAAATTCACACCTTATTCTATTAAAAGTAAGGTGGTTTTTCCTTCTGTAATTTGAATTGACTAGACATTAGGGTGGTCCAAAAAAACATTTATTTTATTTTCCCATGGGGCACCCCCTTATTTTGTTATATCTGTTAAGTTGATAAATTATACCAAGTTTCATAATTTTATTTAAACTATAAAGTGGTGCTCAACGCCTTTGACGTTTTTTATAGGTATTGTATGGAATGTGAAAAAATTCAATTACTGTTTCTTAACTTTTTATTTTAGTTATTTCTTCTAGACTGTTTAAACATAGGATTTTTAAGTAACAAAGTAGAAGTTAATTTTTGTTTCTATTTTTTAAGCTTATTTGAATGTTCGTCAAAAAGTCAACCGAATGAATAATTTATTAAAAATAAAAATAAAATCTATTTTTTACCTTCATGACTTTTAAATCCCGTTTCGAACAGTATCAAAGCAATTACTGACATAAAAATCATAAATATAAAATATTTATTTATTTTGGGATTCGTAAAATATTATATTTTTCAAAGGCATTGAGCACCGCTTTGGAGTTGAGATAAAATTACGAAACTTGGTATATTTTATCAACGTAATAGCTGTTACAAAATAAGAGGGTGCCCCATTAAAAAAAATTTTTTTTTTTCCATACAAACGTGGACCACCCTACTAGACATGTTCTTTCCGTGGACCCTTCAAATAGTAATCTGACACAGTATAAACGTCTGCAACTAATTGTGTTTCTCGCTATTGTTTTAAGATGGGTTTACAAATTCTATTCCCATTCTACGAAATTCATTCGTTACACAAAACGTAATTCGTCGAAATGCGTTGATTTTGTAGAGTGGGGGATGTAATGAGCATTCGCTCGTTTGGTGTAAACTTTAGAAGTTTGTGTCCACACAATTTTGCAAAACGAAACAATATCGTGTACTAAAATACATTTTCTACATCATTTTAGATCAAAAACACTACAAATGGTAACTACCCAGATTTACATAGTTTAACACCAAGCTAAACAGGTAACTGAAAACGTGCGAACATTTTGCCAAAACTGTTTCCCGTTTGGCCTTTCACAAAGCGGAGACTCCAGGGTTGTCACTGCAATGTGTCAAAGTCGTCACCCTAGGGTTGTCAACGCACGGTGACTTGCGCCCTGTTGATCGCTAGGGCGACCACGCTGCGGGCGAACCGAAGACTGGTCCCGAATGTTCAGTTCATTACGTCACAAGCTGAAAGTCCAAAGCGATTTCTTTTCTATAAATGCTAATGTTGTCTCTGTAATAAATGATTCCTAAAAGTGTATATGATATGTGTTAAATTGTTGTATTACAGGAAATTATTAAACACTGCTATTTTTGATCTTATCCCAAAGTGGTACAATTCCTGATCTTGCTCAAACCGATGATATTGTCAATCGTAAATAAATATTGCTTAATTACTGAAGTAGATACCTATTAGGCTAACAAAATAACTCAAAGTACCTATCCTGAAATACCTGCTGTATTTCTTTATGTGTAAATTTATATTATTACTTTACTTACAAATTTAAAAACTAGATTTACCCATCAGTAGGACGACCAGGGTGCTAGTACTGCTAGTAGGGTCAGGGGTGACAATGATCTCCGACAAGTGCAGGACCCGTCATTGTGTTAATCTTTGCACGGCCTATGCCCAGCAGTGGACGTCTTTCGGCTGATACGATTAAGTCAGATAAACCTAATTACAAAAAAAATACCCCAGGGTTTTTTTGAATTTACTGGTACTTTGTCAGTTATCCCCTACAAAAAGCCAAAAAAAGCATCTGTAGGGTTAGTCTTAATCGATTAGATATATATCACAAAAATATCCTTCGCGGTCCCACAGCCTTGTCACCCCACAATCGCCGGCTAAGTGACGATGATCGACAAAAAAGGATGAAGTGCGATTTTATTAACAGCCCGCTTTCATCAACTTGAAAAAATACTCTCTATGGAATAACAAATGATGTTGTTCGTCCGGAAAATAGCTGGGCTTTTGAGCGCGGTGACTCGCCGTTTGACGTTTGAAGAGATTTTGCGCGGAATGTATGGGTATTATGATCTGAGTGATGATAAATTAGACAGTTATTGAAAAATGGAATAAACTAGGTTCTGGAGCGGGTAGAGTGGATCGGTTTAGTTGTAAAAAAAGTTTGCGTTTCTCCAAGTGTTCAGCTGTTCCCTATATGTTTTATTTCTGAAGCATTTTTCTGAGCAGGTTCGGCTTTACAGATAAAAAAAAGTTTGTGTCATTTGTTCGAGGGAACGCTTAAGCACAGAGATCTGAACTGTTTCGCCTTGAAAGCGTATTTCTACTTATGTTCTTTGAATTTTACTCATTACCGAAGAACCAACTGTGACGTCTGTTGTGAGCAATTTTCTTCTGTTGGTATGAAACTTCTTGGTAAGTCAGTTGCAGTCAACGTCAAATACTTTATAGCAACCAAAGTTGCTAAATAGTTCGGTACATCATATATTTAGTGTAGGTAGTATACCGATTGTACCGAACTATTTGGTCCTATTGACTGCTACAAAGTGTTTAACACTACTGACATTTTAGGTATTACTCAGGATTATATTAAAGTCTTGAAAGTTTAATCCAAGAAATGCGTCAGGTACCGGTCATTTTAAAGTTCAGATATATATTAAACATATATTCCACTACATACTCAATTGCATACTCGTGTCATCTACAGCAAAATAAAAACTTATACCCGATTTGCAGATCATAGCAAAACAACTTGCCAATCGAAGACCCTTCAACCCTTACGTGTTGCTGACTCATTTATAGGGGAAACACTTCACGACCAAAAGGGCGCAAATACACGCATTGTTTTGGGACTTTTGTCCTTCCTTCTTTAAGAATTTTGGCCACCCTCGCCAGGTGCATAGTTGTAGCAATTATAACTAATAGAAGTATTATAATAGTTATTTTTATATTGATACTTGATTTAATATGAGTGGTGCTCAAGTTTTTAACACTATGACGATTATATAAAAAGGTGTGATGGTAAGCAGCTATCGCAGTCTATTTGCCATTCCGAAGGTGGCATTAATGAAAAAAAACATTACCTCACATTTTCGTGTTACGTTACGAAGTTACCCACACTGCCGTGCTAACCTAAAAGAACGCATTTCCCGCAAAACTATTTACTAAGAGAGATACGTCTGTTTGAGTTAATATGGCAGCATAATATATAGTTTGTAGGACTGCATTTTGTAAATTATAAATATTGGATGTCATATAAAATTACCAACTAATGAAAACCGAAAAACGGAAGACCGAGTGGCCGAGGGGTGTAGGCATCAGTCGCGAAAGCTGAGCACGTGGGTTCGATCCTCACCTCGGACGTTGGTCATCTTGGTTGTTTTTCTTTGGTATAGTTCGAGAAATATTATTTGACCGACTGTTATCTTACTTTCGACCTTTTGTTTTGCGTTAACACTAACTAGACAATCAGCAGTCGAACACTTTTCTATAGGTAATGACGCAAAACAAAAGGTCGTAAGTGAGATAAGAGTCGGTCAAATAATATTTCCTGAACTATATATCGGTATATGACATCTAATATTTATAGTTTATATAGTATTAAGTAGTGTGACTACTAGAGAAAAAATAAAAAGCAGAAATCAAAATATTTAGTTAATAAATAATTTGATATATGTTTTCACAATAAGTTAATTTTTGTAGGTAACATAAAGAAAACTTTTTTAATATTTACCGATTTTTTGTAAATTGCCGTAGTCTATACGATTGCCCATAGCTTTAGGTCCTGCATCCAACCTATTTCAACCAGTGAGACATTAAAACCACCCGCCTGTCAGCGATCCCAGATGTCCCAGAACAATGGAAGAAAAACCGAAAACCGAGTGACTCGCGACAAATTGAAGTATAATACAGAGGCAAAGAAAAGCAATGAATCGAGCCGACATGTCGCAGCCCTAATGACTCTGCAAATCGGCCGCGACTATTTATCAACCTGTGCTGTAGGGTTACCACATCGCTGTTTTGTTTGCGGATTGATAAGTTTTAGATTTTTTTTGATACAGATATGGCGCTTTTATACGTTCTAGAGGGAGGAGTGTCGTGTCGAAACTTCTGAGGCCTATCTGTGTTGAAAAACGGACGATACAAGTGTGAAAAGAAAATTCGTTTTATTCGAATTTGTGTCGTAAGGTGCTATTTTAAAGGGCCGTAGCCTCATATTAACAATCGAAAATACTTGATTTTTTAAATTAGTAAACTGCATATACTTTTTCTGTAATATTCTAATGAATTCGGTAATTATATAAAGCTATAATCTATACAATTCTTCAGTAAAAAAACTAAAAACACAAACTTGGTTTTAACACTAAAACTAAAACTTAAAACCTTGAGTTTACATATATTTTTAGTTAAAATTATCTATATTATTAGTATTAACGTAAAAATATATCTGCGAAAGTGTTTCACGATATATGTATGTCAAAGACGTCAAATGCTATGGAAAGTCAGCGACATACATATAGTGTTATAGCGATAGCTGACAATTCTAAACGACCTATCTTATCTCACCAATGACATCAATCTAAAACATCAAAAACTCAATTGGTTTTTTCCATAATTAAAAGTCTTACCACTCTAAAAGGATACGCTACGTAACCTGTTTTCTACATATATAATATCCACATCCATTAATATAATAATATCTTCGTCATAAATGGTCCGTTTAAATTAATAATCGTAACTAAATCAATATTGACGCCGAATCGATAATTCAATATTTTCGATTATGACTGAATCGATTATTCATTGGCGAATTATGTAAATGTGGCGATTTATAATCGACTAGTGTTTGTTATGTTATATAACGAGTTTGTCTTAGTGAAAGCTTAATTATAAGTTAGTCTAGGTTGTAATTGGTTTTATACACGTTTCACCTTCTGACCTTTATGATGCTGAGTGAACCATTACACTTTTATTATAATGTATTAACTTGGTGACTGGCAGTGTCATAAGTAATTCAACAAATTAAAAAATACATCTTCATCTCTTTTCTCCAAGATCCCATCATCAGACCCCGACCTTGTGCCACCGGGACTTTACCATACTGCCCGATAAAAAAAAATGAAAATCGATTCTCGATTCTCCGTCGAGTAAACATACATACACAAAAATACACTCCTGCTTTTGTAAAGTCGGTTAAAAATGACTTAATACGTACGTACGCAATAATATTGTATATTCGTTTAAATAGTTTTAATCGAGTATTGTATCTGTGTGTGTGTAGAAAGTTGGACGCGGTGTCAATATTAAACGACCATTGTCTAGGTGCATTTAGACCAAACGAGCGTTCGCTCATTCTATCCCGCACTCTACGAAATTCGTTCGTTACACATAACGTGATTCGTCGAAATTCGTTGATTTCGAAGAGTGGGGGATAGAATGAACGAATACTCGTTTGATCTAAATGCACAATGACAAAATGCGTACAAATGCTAGTATAATATCAACAACAATACGACGACTTGTTTCCTTTTTATTTATTTCGAATCATTACTTATAAAATAATTTTGAAAATGTAGCCATTGATAATTACAGATTTTGTTATTTGTATTAATTGTATTTAACCTTAAGGACCTAGTAGTTTATTTTGTATTATAGTTCCTTATTATTTATGGTTCCTCTCTATAAAAAAACAACGTTTTATTTAACTAGCATCTTGTTTGTGCAAATATTAACATAAAACTAAGAATTTTCTAGGTTCTCACGTGCCTGATGCCACCCACCGTCATTTCATTACCACAGATTCATAATTAAGATATATATTTAAGTATGTATTTAACAATCTCATCGAAAGATCTGATGGCTAGACAGGATTGTATGTGTGTGGTAGGTTATTTAAAAGTGCAGAGGTTATTTTAGCATTTCATTTTATTTTTAATGTAGATTTCGCCTTTTTTTTTCAAAATAAAGCCTGTAATCCACTTACTAAAAGCATGTCACGCTATGTCGCGATAGTTATTATTCAGTTTATTTAGAACAATTATACTGCAAAATATTATAAACGTATTATAATTCAGAGGTATGTAATTACTTTTCTTGTCATGATACATAATATATATATGTACTCGTTTAAAGTAGTACTAGTATAAGTATATATATACTTAATCGTTTTAAACGAGTACCTACATAAGTGTATTTTTTTGTAAATATTGACTCCCGTTATTTTGTAGTTCAATATTTATATAGGTAAATTATATTTTACCTAGTCACGTATAATATAATATTATCTTGTGTTTTAAACAAATGAAAAAAATGGCTTAGGTAAAATATAATTTATATAAAAATTGAACTACAAACAAGAAACATGAATTACGGCTTGAAATCCATCGATCAGGTTCTCTTATGATAATTTTATTCATTACTTTACGCCGAACAGATGATACCACGCAAATATGTCTCGATGTCAAAATGTCAATCATTATATACTTAAATATCACATATTTTCTTATATTATTAGTTACATTAACCTTTATTAACGACAAGAGTAATAAAAACGGTATAATATTAAAATTCCAAGACATAAATAGAATGATCCGTCTGTACGGTTTTTAATAATTTATAATTCTATTTTATGATCTACCTAAAAATGTTAAGTGACATTTTTAACGATATATTCGAAATATTAGGTGAGTCTAAATACCAACAAACATCTTATCATGAGACAATTTTTCGAAAATCCGTTAGCCCCACGGTAAGCATTAAAGCTTGTGTTGTTGACACTAAGTGACGATATAAATATAATAGATAAATAAGTACTAAAGTTAAGTACATTCAAAACAACAATGAAAAATCAACACATATTTGTGCCCTCATCTAGATTCGAAACCGAGATCCAACATGACAGGTGGGATCACTAGGTACTAGACTACCAGAGCTACGATCGCTACTTTTATTTTGTAATAATGTCAACCTTATTTAAAAACTCTTTTAATCATAAATTTTCTAAATAGGCACGCTCTGGACAGCCAATTGATTCCTCGTCAAACGAGACTGCTAATTTAGTGCAAGAGAATTTTCAACAGAATTATCCATTTTTGACTGACACTACAGCGAGCGGCGGGAATGAAATTAAATGCCCGTACCATGTGCTTTCATAAACAATTTAATTGATGTTGTTATTATTGTAAGATCTTATTGGACTAGGTTCACTGCCAAAGCTCTGACTTTTATTCTTTCACGTCATCACATCACATCATCAGCCTATAAAGAAACCTGCAATGTAATAACCTGTGCTAATTAAATTTAGTGCAAGAGAATTTTCAACAGAATTATTCATTTTTGACTGACACTACCGCGAGCGGTGGGAATGAAATTAAATGCCCGTACCATGTGCTTTCATAAACAATTTAATTGATATTGTTATTATTGTAAGATCTTATTGGACTAGGTTCACTGGCAAAGTTCTGACTCTTATTCTATACTATAACGAAGCCTGCATTGCGAATTTTAATTAAAGGATTTGATTTATTTTGCTCAACAAAGTATATACTTTATGATGAGTAAATCTTTAATTATGGATATAATATTTTTGGGAGATTGTGAAGCGAATATCGTCCACCAATTAAGCTGAACTTTTGTGCATTATGACAGTTAAATGAGACAAAGATGGATTCGCACCAAACGAGCGAATGTTCATTCTATCCCTACTCTACGAAATCCGTTCGCTACACAAAATTTAATTCGTCGAAATTCGTTGATTTCGTAGAGTGGGGGATAGAATGAGCAATCGCTCGTTTGGTGTAAATACACCTTAGTATAATGATATTGTGAAGCCAGTCTGATGATGGAGTAGGAAGACCACAGGAACTTGGGATCAAAACGACAAAACCAGTTCGGTCTCGTTAGAGTCGCCGTGTGGTGACGGCAGTAAGAATACATTTGTCACCACCTCAACTTCTCCTGCGGGTGTCGTAAGAGTCGACTAAGGGATTGAAGTGTCAGTGACCATTATTTGATTAAAAGATTGACGATGGGCAGCAGCGTCATCATAATGGACACATTACTGCGATCGCCAATCCGCTTGCCCAGCGTGGCGATTATTGGCATTTACCTCCTAATGCGTCTATACGCATAGTTAATAGGAGAGGCCTACGTCCAGCAGTGGACCAACATAGGCTGATATTTGCTCCTTGGTAGTGGCCGTCTATGTATTTAAGTATCTATAAGTACGAGTATATATTATATATCTATTATATTTTTATATATCGTCACTTGGTACCCACATCATAAGCCTTAATTGAGCTTACCGTGAGACTAGGTTGATTTGTGTTAAGGTGCATTTAGACCAAACGAGCATTCGCTATTCAATCCCCCATTCTACGAAATTCGATCGTTACACAAAACGTGATTCGTTGATTTCGTAGAGTGAGGGATAGGATAGCGAAAGCTCGTTTGGTCAGAATGTACCATATGATGTCCCATAATATTTTTTTAATATTATTAGTATTTATTAGTGTGAAAGTACTAGGCTCCCATAAACACGTGGTAACATAGGAAGCCGTCCAGCGAAATAATGCGAGCTGTCAATCAGGCCTCTGACGGCCCAATCCAATACAATGGCGTTATCAGGCTAATGTTATTTACTGTTATTCATTGGTTTTCCATTTTAAATCAACGTGTACCGACATAGTTTTAACTTGCTAGGTAAATGTAAAATGGGAAGATATAAATGTAAATAACATAAAATTTTAGAAATATTCGATTTTATGATATTATGACATTGTATTTGTTTACACATAGTGTTTATTGTATAGAGTAAGACTACTGAAATTTTACTTACGTATTTGGTGGGTTTCATCAGATATGTTTTTTTAAAGAATGAATCACAAGAAATGAATCCCTTGAAAAAAAGGTTAGACTTTGGGTCTGGGACACCTCATGGACACCTCTGTCGCTGCTTCTACACATATGTATGTGTAGAATCAGCGACAGAGGTGTCCCATAGGACATGAAGGCAAAGTACCCGAAATATCGGATATTTTGACGAAATAAGACAATGTTATTATAAAAAATTAGTAATTCTGCTTTCATCGATTTTCTCAAAAATACTTGCTCCGTCTGGGAATCGAACCGACTCAAATGTGAAAAAATAAACACGTTTTCATGATGCCAATCGAGAGCATGCACATTTGTAAAGTACTTTCTCTTCATGTCCCGTGGTCGATGGACTCCCGGTATACTAGTTACCACTGATTTAGTTGACTGTTTGGTTGCCACCGTACGAAGAACTTAACATACAATTTGTCGCATGGCTACACACGTGTAACGTCGTATAACTAATCAGTTATTAATTAGTACACGAACGAATTTGCCGCGATTGATTGAAATGAGGTTTAATTGCTGATAATGACTTTATTGCTGCGTTCAACCAAACTGATTAATGATCAAAGTGAAGTTTCAGCTTAGATGAATATTCTTTTGTATGTACGGTTGTTTGAAAAAAGAAAATATTCCTGAATTATGTAAATAATTTATTTAAAACCAATTTACAAGGAAAAATGGAATATAAACTAACCCTAAGGAAATAAAACTATCTGTACAAAAACTATACACCGTGTTTTTTTTTGGTACGTTAAATGGAGCTACCTGGGTAGCTTTTAGTCGATGTCGAAAAAAATGTTTTTTTTTTCGTTTTCATACATAATAAATGAAATGGTTAGTGTGAGGAAACCTTAAGCATAACACAAAAGTTAATTTCAGGTGACTGACGGCACATGTCAAAATAGGTAGCATTAGGATGTAATAAAGGTTGCAATACACCAGAGTTGGGCAAAAAGTAATATGATTACTTCTATAAATTACATTTATATGTGTACTTTGTAAAAAAAATAATCTGAAGGAGGAATATAAGTAATCTGAAGGAGTAATCATATTACTTTTTGCCCAACTCTGCAATACACTTGTTCAGTCATTAAATTTATTTTTTTAATAACTCAATAACAGTAACAGTTAATGTACTAGTTTTTTAGAGAAATTGATTATTTTTTATCTTAATGAGCTTCCCTTTAATTTAATGGAAACGAATAAAAACACGGCGTATATCAACAAATATTTACAAATAAAAAAAGGGGTCAAGCTCAGTGTCTGATGGTAGGGTGCCCATTGCAGATAGCTGGCGGAATTACCTCGCTGAATAGCAATTGCTATTCGCTGGGCGAGGTAATAGCTCTCTGGTCACCGGTGGCGTCTACGAGCCGCTTCTTGAGCCCTTTAAATAGCTGATGGGCTCCAGGTCCCCAGGGGCCAGGTGTTTCTACCCCAAACGGCGCAAATATGTAGCTGGAATATATTATGAAAATATTTAAAAATATTCGTAAAAAATAATTCAGCCCGCAATGGACTAATTATTAAGAAATTTTAATCTTATTAAGAAAAACAGGAAGCCAGTAAATATATATAATTGCTTAAAGGATAGTGATAATTGTGTCTGATGATATTTATCCAGATATTATGAAATGGTTACTTCATGCTATATTTATATTACCTACCTACTTACCTATACATTATTTTTATACTTAATTACCATGCCATGCCACTTCTTCAATTGAACTGATAAAAGTGATAAAAGACAAATACTCACGGCATTTAAATATTACATCACGACCTAGTCCCACGATAAGCTCAATTAAGGCTTGTGATGTGGGTACCAGGCGACGATATACAGTATGTATTTGATCGTAAAGCAAAGAAAGAAACACATTAATTTTTAGATCATGCTAAACAACTTTTACTATGGGGCCAAACCCGAATTCACGAAAAAAAATTGGACATTTTCATACATTTTGATTGCGTGATCATGAACACGTTGTATGGGAGAGTAATTTTTTTTTTCACGAATTCGAGTTTGGCCCCATAGTAAAAGTTGTTTAGTATGATCTAAATATTAATGTGTTTCTTTCTTTGCTTTACGATCAAATACATACTGTATATACAGCGTGGGTATTTGATACGGGCGAATAATTAATCCAGCTATAATATCTGATCCTACGAGTCGTATAAGATAACCATTTCGTTAAATTTTGTTGTTGATTAGGTGTAATGATTTTTCTAAAGTGCAACCCAGCAGCAATGTATGCCGGCCAACTGACATGAGACTCGTATGACGTTTAGATACTTATGTCTACTTTAAGTAATCCACTACCAGTGGATGCAATACATTGCGGGCTCAATTATTTTGTATGAAAAAAAAATACCTTAATTTCTAAAATAAATTTATGTAAATAGGTTCCCTACGTCCGATAGTAATCGCCACTAAAATATTCGCCCGTATCAAATACACACGCTGTATAAAACACAAATAATGCCCTCGCCGGGATTCGAACCCGGAACCTCCAGCTTCGTAGGCAGGGTCACTACCAACTAGGCTACAAAGGCTGACAAGTTACACCCTTTTTGAACTAAACTGAATATTATTGGTGTCGTGACAATATTGAAATTACTCATTTACAGATGTATCTTAACGTAAATGATAATTATATCGTACCAACGTGAACCTTATGCTCTAATAAATAAAAGCTATTAGAATTACTTTGTTATTAAATAACTAGGTTAACTTATTTAGAGTACTGCCTTGAATTGATTTATTATTATTAGTAATGTATTGAAATAGATTTGTAAATCACAATTAACTAGTAATTTGATTGTCAATTAAAGTTGATTTGAGTTTATTTAAGAGTAATCGAAGGAAAGAGAAATGAATTAATATAGAATGTTCTTCTACTTATTATTATAATATTAATAAAATAAATTTTCGATATCATGCAATGTTAGCATGGTTCCTTAATACTGAAATGTTACCAAGTAGTTATTGTTTTAAGAATAATAGCGGTCTAGTTAACATCATAAATAAATCACAGGAAAGTCGTAAAGTAAAAACAATTAAAGCATGTGTTGGAGGATTTGCAAGATTATTCTGCTACACATTTTAATTTCTTAAGGTCATTATTTACACTGATTTCCATTGTTACCGGTATCAAATATATAATCAGAAAATGATGAATTGAATATTATATTATTATTTTTATCTTTTCCCGGTCTTTGCGGACATGATTATTTACTAAAAATACGGGCTGTAAATATATTCAATATATTTACAGACCGAATATATTTATAGTGCTTTGATAAATAAATAAAAATATTAATTTCCTTTATTTTGTTCCCAGATTTGGATGGTGCGACAACGATGGAATAAAATCTGGATAAGCAATGTAAGATATAGTGTTACTAATAAGTTACTTTGAAAACAGAATAAAGAATATAGACACAAGGACTGAACTAATGAAGTCTCATCCTGATTGTAATTAGGCATATCGATGGTAGACAACTGAGCTCTCAGCCCACCTGATGGAAAGCGAGAACTGAGACCCATGGACATAGTGACCAAAAAATCGCCTATGCGCTGCCTACCCTGAGGACTTAGATGTATTGCCTCTATATATGCCAGTAATTACACCGGCTACCTTACCCCCAAACCGAAACATAACAAATAAAGGCTTGCTCAGATATTTGTGACCACCCTGGCCGCTCCTATATACAGGGCGTCCCATGAGCATGGGGCATGAATGGAAAGTACCTTAAATATTCCGGATAGGATATTTTGCTGAAAGACTTTATGTTTTTTTTAAAGGCAAATGAAACTGCATTCAAAGTTTTTCAAAAAATTACTTGCTTCACCTGGAAATCGACCCAACTACAATTTTTTCGAATTTTGAACCAAACGTTTTTGTTATTCTTTTATTTTTAGATACTATGTGTCTTAAGAAAAATTGAAATTTTTATCCATTCTTTCGAAACATCATCATCATCATCATCAGCCGAAAGACGTCCACTGCTGAACATAGGCCTCCCAAAGATTGCCACAATGACCGGTCCTGCGCCACCCGCATCCAGCGGACTCCTGCGACCTTTTTGAATGACATCATAAAATTACGAAAAAACAATTTTTCGTATTAAAGTAGGTTCGATGCCTAGAAAAATCTATTTTTTTTGAAAGCAGCATTATTTTTAAAATAAAATAAGATTTTCTTTCAGCGAAATATCCTATCTACGATATTAAAGATACTTTCCCTTCAAGTCCCATAATCTTGGAACACCCGGTAAAGCCTGCCTGGTTTTCAACGAATGATCAGTTTGTCATTGAAATTCTTTAACGTCTGATGTTGCCGGTCACAGAACAGCTGTCACAGCGGGAGCACTCGCCTCGACAATGATACCACAGATAACGATGACTGGCAACTTCTCCGACTACAGATGTTGCCTGCGACCATATATAACATGGACATCTAACGCCAAGTCAAAAATGCCCCCAAAATCAATAGTTCAATTGTGTCAAGATGGGCAGGACATAGCGCTTTTCTTAACACTGCGCATATTCAACATCTCGTTCGGCGCAACATCTTTGAAATTTTTTTTATAGAATATAGCCAATCAAAACTTTAATGGACCAATCACAACTATTTTTAAATGGCGGTTTAAGTTTTTATAGGTTGATATTGACATTCATCACCGTGGTGCATTGAAGAGGGGGTGACAGTTGTCAAATAAAATTCAGGACCATTATTGAAAGGCAATTTAATATGGCGTGCGGCTTCCATGTTTTATTTGTTCGTAGGATGTTGCGAAAAGTGGGCTCGCTTGTTTTATTTACATTGCTGCTTTAGATCTGGAGTTTGATGCAGAATACTAGGCTAGGCTAGACTTATGAATTTCAGCGTTATGATAGAGCGACTGCAATATAAATGTACATAGGTCACAGAACAGTTGTCACAGCGGGCGCACTCGCCTCGACAATGATACCACAGATAATGATGACTGGCAACTTCTCTGACTACAGATGTTGCGGAAATTGGGATCGCTTGTTTTGTTTACATTACTGCTTTAGATCTGGGGTTTGATGAAGAATACTAGGCCAGGCTAGACTTACTTATGA
Organism: Thaumatotibia leucotreta; assembly: GCA_025490895.1. NCBI lineage: Eukaryota > Metazoa > Arthropoda > Insecta > Lepidoptera > Tortricidae > Thaumatotibia > Thaumatotibia leucotreta. Next base: position 13,023 of record JALPQI010011349.1, on the reverse strand, counting down.
ATTTCAGCGTTATGATTATACCTCGATATTTTTCTAGCAGGAACAAATGATTGACACAATTAAACATCGACATAACTATTTATCGATAAATCTGTTGGTCGATAAATAAATTTAATAAATAAATAATGTGCCGTAACTTAGGGATAAATTAACAGAAAGCAAATCATATTCAAAACGATACATTATTTTTCTTATCAGTTGTATTGAGTACTCATTAAAATAACTAAGACTAATAAAATATACTCTTAACGCCATATGAAATAATTTTTATGAAGCATTAGATATTTAAAACAAAGCCTAAATAGGTCCTGTATTTCATGGTTACCTTATTTTACGAAGTTAGTATCTTTATGAGAATAGGGTGTACTCATCGATAACAATTATTTCGATGTTAAATTTTGTCAATCTCTCGTTGCTGCTAGAAAAATATCGAGGTATAGTTATGATAGAGCGACTGCAATAAAAATGTACATAGGTCACAGAACAGTTGTCACAGCGGGAGCACTCGCGCTCAACAATGACACCACAGATAATGATGACTGGCGACTTCTCCGGCTACAGATGTTGCGGAAAGTGGGATCGCTTGTTTTGTTTACATTACTGCTTTAGATCTGGGGTTTGAGACGGAAGACTAGGGAAAACGAGATTTGGAAGATACTTATGGATTTCAAAGTAAATTATGTTGTTACCTATCCCCTCATTTGCTTTTGTAACTATGGTTAACATTTGTCACTCTTATTTTACAAGGGAATCAAGTCCAACCAAAATTTTAAATCATGTGTTATAGTATTTATCTAGGTTATAGTATCTACAGTTTATGTAAGTGTCAACAAAAAATACTTCTCACAATATGGACAGTATATTTTAATTACGGGAATTGAGTACATCCACAAATGTTAGCCTTGATCTGGCAAAAAAGCAAGAAAATAATGATGACTAACTTTGTCCCTGTTCTCATCAGTACCTAAAAAGAGTATAGTAAGTAGAATTACTGCGAAAAATTAAACAACGCTTATTTTTTGTTAATTCATATCGTGAACTTTGTACAGAAAAGTAGATATTATGTTCACAAAGAAAGTAACACCGAAGGAACATGGTTCTAGTCCCATTTTCTTCAAATCTAATTTTAATCCCGTAAATAAATACTGCTCAAATATTGATTACATATTTTCCACTTTCAACTTTCTTCCGTCCTTTCAAATATAAAATTTTACAAGTCTTCAGACACTAAATCTGGGTGAATATCTGAGCGTTTCAACCGCCTAATTTTGGTGGCATCATTTTTACCGAAGTTTCACCGATTTTATACTTCGTCATTGTTGTGTAAGGTACCGTGCCTCCTTCAAATGACAAAGCAGCACATTGTAACGAATAGAAACTTCAGCAAAAATTATGCCACCAAAATTAGGCGGTTTAAACGCTCAGATATTCACCCATCTACGAATACAAGCATCTCAGGGTGAAGCCATACGAGCGTAATATTTAGAGTTTTGAAGTATTTGTTTTTGAGTATGTACAATTGTACACAACCTATAGAGAGACCAGAATTACACGGCTCAAAACTCAAAATAAGCTCGTCTGGCGTCCGACAGATCCACAATTCTTTCACACCACGTGCCATGTCTGCAGTGACGCGAACACCGATCTAATTCCAGCCTGGAATAGCCTCCGACGTGTTGCCTGAATAATTGAGACTACGTCCCTCAGAGCTGTTTGTCGTGACACGCTACATGCGACACGACATGCCAAGATGTCCAGGCGCTCTTTCCGGGAATAAACCCGACAAGACCTGCCAAGATTCAGGTCTTAACGGGAATAAACTGCCGAGTCGTGTTTTGGCGGCTGCAAAACTGAGGGCTGCTATCCCTTTCAGTGTTACTTGGGGCTGGCAAGTGGGAAAGGATAGCATGAGGCATTTTTGCAGCATGTATACTGTATAGGCTAGGCTCTGGATGTTTCTGGAAATTCTGAGGTGTGGTTTGTTGAAGAACTTAAGCTAAAATGGTCGTCTTGTCAGTAGTAAATTGAGTTTGGCTGGAAGAGATGCCAGTTTATCTGGAAATTTTGGAGTTCGACAAGTTGTCTATTTTTTTATTTTGTTCATAAATTCAATTTGTGTTAGCAGGCGCTTCTTTAAGCCTTTCTTACCAATAGTTTATTATTTTCACCAATATATATAGTTTATTATTTTTACCAATAGTTTATGTTTAGTCCACTGCTGGATAACAGCATCTTCTTAGCCTATGCGTATATGGAGGTAGTAGGAGATTATTAGGTATGATGAGTTCCTCATGCATTTTTAATGTCAAAAGAAATAAAAAATATTATCTGACATTTGTGTCTTTTCGGTATCTAACGACTAGCTAGAATTACAGTCGCCCCCAGATAGATATATCTAAGCAGTCACAGTGCTCAAAAATATCTGAAAGTGTGAGATTTTTGTTAACACCCTGGCCGATATATCTAATGGCGCAGTCGCCAATACTACAGGAATTACAAATTCTACAATAATATATAATAAAACATAGGAAAGACTAATAATAATTCTATCACCAACGTCCGATGGAATTCTAACTCACATCCTTCGCTATCAGAAATACCAGAATCTATGATGTAGATAGGGACTTGTGAGACACTACTGCTTGCTCTTAGAGTATAGCAACTGTTAGACAGTTAGTCTTTTTCCTTCAGTCTCACATCAATCCAAAGACTTCCTCTTCAAGGTCCGTCTGCTAATCGCAGTTTGGCAATCATCATGGCAATTTCAACTTTCGACACAGCAGCGCGGAAAAGTGACCGAGTGCTTTTTCGGAACCACCATGCTTTTTTATGAGGTCTAAGAAGCTTACAATCCAAAGACAGAATTTAAATTCGCATTAGCCAACAGACAATAAGGTCTGATGGAATAAACTGACACTATTGTCCAATAGCGCCTTGGTCGTTTACGAATTGGGCTAAATGTTTCGATAAATCGTGGTTAGGTCATTGACAACAGGCAAAAGCTACACTTCCTGAATAATCGATGAAACATTGTCCCACATTCAAGGTACGAATTCCTATTTGTACCCTTTGATTTAGCGGCAGAACGTTTACAGGTACGATAAAACTCATCTAACAATTACACGCTGTTGTATCGCCAAGGGCTTAAATATATGAACAGAGTTTTCGTCTTACGTCATTGAAATAAGGTTCAAATTGAGTAAGAATTGTGTACATGTTTATGCCTTGTACTGTACTGTATTAGACATTAATTCCTAGTCGGGACTCGTTGTGACGTTCCGTTTGATTCATGCGTCTTCAATCTCCAAGTCAAACCTAACCACCTATTCTAGAACAATCAAGAAGGAACTTTTACCAATAACATTAGAGTTCAAAGCTTTTGTTAGGAGCGAGTTTAATTGTGAAGCGGTACCAATTGTCTTTACAGTTTCAGATTAAATTGATTTATAAGACAGCATTTAGTCCGTCACCGTTTCGCGGTACCGCCGTAAAGTCGTGTCGGGGTCGTTACGTCGCTCTTTGATGTGACGCTAAATCATACTTGATTTATTGGATTCCCCGTCACTTGGAAATGGGTAATTTATTGCGCATTTTGAGATGTTTTGTTCAAATGGTTGGAGGATTCCGTCAAAAGTCCTATACGCAAATAAACTATAAATATAATGAAACGGTTAAACTCACGTGTACCGGCGACTTGTTCCGAAGAGCCTAGGTCTCTATTATCAAGCACTGAACCATTCGTGCCACCCTTTATAGGGCACAGGTCTCAAAAACGACCACCATATAAGACTGTCTTTATGTATTTTTTTCTTACACGTAATGTTTCGAACTACAGGATTGCATTGACTCTTGAATCCAGGATTGTTTAGAATCTTGCCCGTTAAATGGTCAAAACAGTTGCACCTCGAGGGCGCGGCGCGTTCTGATAATGGAGACTCTTCAAAACATTTCGCGTGCAGTGACTAAACAAACGTTTTTTTAAAGGTAGCAAGAAATTAGGTACTACAGGATCACTATAGAAACTATCTACACACCCCTGGCCAATTTGTTTCCTCTAGATTTGTTGAAGTATCGAATATATACAGCGAAGACATTTCATATTTGTACATAGGTCCAGTAAAGGGTATTGGTTCACGTACCTACTATTTCGGACTTTGTCATAATGAGATTCAATATGAAAGTTGCTAGAAACCTCATATTGATTTCACTATGACTAAGTTCGAAATGTAACATCCATATACGTGATCAGTCCCATTTAAATTATAACCTCTCTGTTTTGAACACATTTTTCATATGATTTAGTTACCAAAAGTTAATTTTCAGCGGCTTCTTCACAAATAAGTACGTACCTACAAAATTTGGCGTTTCTTGAAAATAACTTTTTTACATGGTGGTGGTACATCTGTCAAATTATTTGAGAATATCTAACAACCGCTGGTTTCGTAAGAGCCGACTAAGGGATTGAAGTGTCACTGACCATTATTGACAGAAGATGGCAGCAGCGTCATCATAGTGGACACATTACTGCGATCGCCGTTTGCCCAGCACGCAACGTACGACTATGGGCATACGTCTAATCCGTCTATACGCATAGTTAATAGGAGAGACCTACGTCCAGCAGTGGACTGAGATAGGCTGATGATGTGATCCCACACCCAACTAACACAAAAACACCTAAACTTAGCCTACTCATAGATGACAACGTAACTAAGTGGTCTGATTTAAATCTCCAAATTGGGACGACAGGAATACCCGATCGGTCTGGCCGGATAAATCGGATATATTTAAACTCACTATTGATTAACGCCTGATGTCAATGTTTACTGTAAACATGTAGGAACAGTTTTTGGTTGATTTATTAGAATTGACGGGCAGGAAGACAGTTTGCAGAGAGTGCTGTGGAAAAGGAAATTAATCCCGATTGTGGAGAAAAAATCGATCGTCAGAATTCCACTCTTTGAAAACAGTCGACTACACATCATCATCATCATAACAGCCGAAAGACGTCCACTGCTGAACATAGGCCTCCCCCAAAGATTGCCACAATGACCGGTCCTGCGCCACCCGCATCCAGCGGACTCCTGCGACTTTCACCAGGTTATCAGTCCACTGTCTACACTACCTACACATTTTTTTGTTATAATATGTACCTATTAACCCTCTAATTCTTAAACATCTCTTAAGTATTTAGCAAGCCGATAATTAACGTTTGACACTTTCCGTCTTAAGGTGCATGCAGACCAAAAGAGCTTTCGCTGTTCTATCCCCCGCTCTACGAAATCAACGAATCACGTTTCGTGTAACGATCGAATTTCGTAGAGTAGGGGGATAGAACAGTGAATGCTCTTTTGGTCTGCATGCACCTTTACAGAAATATGTACCTACATATTGATAAATTCTATTAATCAGCTTGCTAGGTTAAGAGTAATGAATAAGGGGTTAGGTACCTAATATTTACACCTTAACTGATTTGTGATAAAGTGAATAAGTTGTTGAGTTGGAGGTAGTTGCCTATTCGACGGTGCTCAAAAATATGCACTATTATGCCATGATAAGACAATACGACGATTATCATGAACAACGCTGTATCTCGAGACCTCAGCCTCGGGCCCCAGGGGCCCATTTCTCGAAAGCTTGTAACTTGTAATACAAGTGGAAGTCTTTTTTTAACACTCTTAATTAGATAAGGACTTCCGCTTGTATTACAAGTTACAAGCTTTCCAGAAATAGGCCCCTTGGCCTTGTCGTAATTTGAATTCCGACAATAAAGCACTAGGATTACAATTGCAAGCGCGTACTATTTTGGAATACTTCGTTGTTCATTATAAGCAATAGAGTAACTCTATTGTATTGTACTAAACTTAAGTAAAAGACTTACAAGTGGAAGTCTGGCCAATATTTACATAAGGTACCGATCAAACGAATGGAAAACGAGGGGAAATCTAAATCTAAACCATACAAAGAAATTTGTTCTTAGAACCCTTGGCCTATATATATTACTAGCGACCCGCCCCGGCTTCGCACGGGTACTATACCTACATAAAAACCTTCCTCTTGAATTACTCTACCTATTAAAAAAAATCTCATCAAAATCCGTTGCGTAATTTTAAAGATTTAAGCGTACAAAGGGACACAGGGACAGAAAAAGTGACTTTATTTTATACTATGTAGTGATACAGGAAATAAAAACACGATGATGTTCTCCGTTCAAGTTTCACATGAGATCACAGAAAAAGAACTATCCTACTTTTTCATAATATATTAGGTCTTTACTTCGAGACACTTAAATTAATTTTCGTAATATTTTATCTCAGACTAAATAAAAAAATCATGTTCAATAATCTTACAGTCTAGTTACAAAAAATAAACTAAATCAATAATCTAATTACTAGAATTGCCGCAAAATATCCTTTGTTTCCGTCTATTTTTACCGAAATTAAAACCAAATCGAGCGAAACGTAATCCGTCCACACAAACGTCCATTGAGGCAAACAAAAGCTTTAATCGTCCGTCCCAGGTTCGATTCCCGGCATTGTCCGCGAGGAACTCATTACATTGAGATCCACTCCGAATTTGCGATTAACTTGCGCACTTTGGTTCTCAACGCAGCGTTTTTTAAAGTACCTAAATCTTGGTTCCGGTAAAGTCGGGTTATATCCACAGGGTTAAACCTTTAAAGGGGTGATTTGGTAGGTTATACTGAACAACTTTTACTGTGGAGATAACACAGAAAAATCAAAAAAAATTTTTGCCCTTTCATACAAAATGTCGTTATCGATCGGTCAATTCGGTTTTTTTTTTAGATTTCTTGATTGGTCCCATAGTAAAAGTTGTTCAGTATAGCCTACTAAATCACCCCGTTCAAGGTTTTCAGTGGCTCGTGTAACACCCTGCTATGCTATTCTCTTAATTCACACATTCGACGCTGCGTTCGTCAACGAGCTCGATGTCGAGACAGCCTTGTCTAAAATCCTAGCTGTCTTATTTGACATTAGGAATCGTGGCTGTGAGTGAGGTTGCGGGCGAGTTCGTCGCTGTTTTTCGTTAGAGAATACGAAGTTCATACATTAAACGTCAAACTCTCGACGCAGTGTAGTTCCAGCTCGCGCCGCATTCGTCGCCGAGCATCCGTCGCTATTAGTGAATAACACTGCAGTAAGCACTTAGGGGGTAATATTACCCACCCAAAAAATCTATCTTGGAAATTTAACAGTTGAATTAAAACAAGATTATTTACTTGACATCGTTGAGTTAAAATGTTAGATGCCATCTTTATATTTATTTCAGTCAATCAAAGCGGTTTTTTTCGTATGGGCTATGCCAGGGCCTGTAACCCGACTTTACGGAAACGAACTTAATTTTTTTAAATTGTATTTGTTTTTAAATTGTCAAGTATGAGATAAAATATTATCAAATGACCTACTGTCATTTGTATTACTCCCTAGGGAATTTCACTTTTCTTTACTGTCAGTACGTCATTTAATAATATTATGTCTTAAAACTTATTATTTAGTCGGCAAGTGTAAAACATTGTATGAATCACGGTCGGTAAGAGGAATACTAACTCGAAACAAAAGCTTCTAGCATTCTAGTATTTCTAGTTAGTAATTCCGTACTTACCTCCCTTGATGCACAATGTACTATTATTAGAAAGATAGAGATAGCATTAGAGTTATAGAGATGGCATTAGAGTGGTCTCGGGTTAGGATTGGTTGACTGCAAAAAACTCCTATTATCATAAAATTGTTGGAAAAATATCAACAGTAATAAACACATTTGAGTTAAAAATAGAATATAAATATTTTCTTCTCATTATCATTTAGTCTCCATACTTGATACTAATGATTTCGATATTAAAAATGGATCGCAGTTTTACGACAAATTCCTTGCTAGTTGGAAATATCATAACATGAAAAAGCTTTCTGTGAGTTGGATGCAGTCGATTAGTTGTTTTTGCTTGAACCCCATCAAGTCATACCACCTGTTTATTAAAAAAACTGAATAAACTTTTAAAAGGTCACAGAAAGAAAATACAGGTTAAAGGTTACAGAATTAAAATTCGATTCCCATAAAACTCTTCGTTTGGAAGGTGTACAAAAAAAAGGTAACTTTTAAAAAACGAGAAAATAGCCGTTTATTCTACATTAAAATATACTTGTCATGTCAACATCGGAAACTTAATCACTTATTGGACCTGTTCCACTATCCAGAATAAAATATAAATATCTGTCAGTTTAATGCTAGCTGTCCATTTTTTATATACTTGGGGAAAAGGAAGGTCATAATTGTATGCAATGCACAATTTTATTATTGTAAAACAGACTGCGTCCCTACCGCGAACTCCAAAGTTCGCAATTTTCGAGGATTTGTCTCTGTCACTCTAATGACACTTTCTTTGGTGTGACAGAGACAAATCCCCGAAATTTGCGAATTTCGGAGTTCACGTTAGGCCAACTACACTAGCTTTGATGCTTATCACCATACTTTTTCTTTGTTTTGACACCGATTCGTTATTAAAATTTTACATCTAAAATTTGCAGCATTAACCAACTCTACAAATCATTAGACATAAATGTTCTGACTTTTAGAGAATTTATTATTATTTTATTTCAATTTATTTAAAATCAATATTATGTTTTAATTTATTTAATGCTTGTAAGATGTCCCTATGGTTATTTATTTGAAACAATAAGTCCCGCCAAGTTTCTTACCGGTTCTTCTCGGGTCAGCGGTGTTGTGTAAGGCACTGGTCTCACCGCGAGCTACTAAGCTATGGACTATCGGCTATAAACACGAACAAAAGATACGCACTACCGTGTAAATAAAAGAGACACGGCGATACTCGCCCGGCGGTGATAGCTGATAGCTGGGCGAGTATCGCCGTGTCTCTTTTATTTACGCGGTGAGACCAGTGCCTTAGACCCGGAAGTTTTAATTTTAAATGTAACTTAAACCATTGAAAAGAGTAAGTTGAAATTTCAATTTGAATAAAGAATCATATGACTTTGACAATATAATTATTACTAGCAATATATAGCAATATGTACAAGATTTTTTCCCATCTAAAACCCGTAGCAGTTTTCCGCGCAGTGCGTAGTCCTGAAAAGTCCGTTCCCTCAGATAATGAGCTTTACTCTATTCCATCCATTGTCCATTATAAAAACGATTTTCTTTTAAGATTTGATTGAAATCTGTCATCCCTACAAAACTGTGAGTGACGTCGGAAAGACGTTTTTCCATATCTAATTTAATAAGTTTTCTATATCATCGTATTTCTGTTGGTAATTGGATTTGTCTACTGCCTTTGATATAAGAAATAAAATTTTATAAATTATTTTTAGCTCTTATTTGACGATTTGGATTAGTTTTGAAACGCTGTGTTTTCATCTTTTTGTAATAAGTTAGTACAATAAGTCGTTTCTTTGTTCTATGAAATGAATATATCATAAGTATTTATTATATAAGACTGTATCATGAACACTTCTGTGGGATAGTAAAAAAACCTTTTAGATATGATACTAAACAATACAACCAAAAATGTTCGAATGTCTCAAATGAATTGGCACCTAAACAGTTTTTTTTAATTGTTAGTCCACCTAATCAAGCTTAAGCTGCCTGAAGCCGCTTAAGGTGGATTTAGACCAAACGAGCGAATGCTCACTATATCCCCCACTCTTCAAAATTCGTTCGTTACACAAAACTTGATTCGTCGAAATTTGTTGATTTCGTAGAGTGGGGGATAGAATGAGCATTCGCTCAAACGAACGACCTCTGTACCTCTAAATCCACCTTTATGAACTGATAGCTTGTACTAATATGTATTATATGCTGATAGATGAGTGGTGTTACAGTACGACTAAGTACTTAAACATACAACTTCAATTTTCCAAGACAAAATACAAACCTAACCTAACACATCAGTGCATTCACGTCGCGACACGTCACCCGACAGCGATATTGCACGTCACGCTATATTAGATGCATGTGCACGTCTTTGAAGATGTAATGTGATTCCGTGGTGACAGTGCGTTGTTTTTGACTTGTTTAGTTAGACTTGTAAGTGTTGTGCTGTTACAGTATAATCATCATCAGTCTATATCAGTCCAATGCTGGACAAAGGCGTCTCCTATTATTACCTAAGCGTGCCTCTCGACTCGTGAGCGCGGCGCGTGCTCACGAGGCGTGAACGTGTTTAACCGTTTAATTATATTTTCCTAACTAGTGCGGAAAAGTAAGCTTTGCGTGCGTTATTTTTTATTTTTAAGGCACTTGTTATGAAAAAAGTCGTTCGATACACGTGTAAAAACTTCTTTTTAACTCGGGTGATTGTCGCCCTCGTTTCACTCGGACTCCAACTTTCACCCTCGTCAAAAATATTTTTTTTTGCGCTTGCTGCGAAATGTATCTACCATTATTTTATTATGTCTCACGACAGCGGTGGTGGCTCAGTGGTTTAGACGTTTGACTTTCAATCCGTATGTCGTGGGTTGAAATCCTGGCTCGTGCCAATGAGTTTTTCTGAAACATATATACGGAATATCAGATGATATTTACCATTAGATTTTGGTGAAGGAAAACATCACACAATACTCACATAAGCATGGCGCACGTTTCTGCAACTATAAACTCCGTAATCACATTTTATACCTCGCAGCTTGTAAAACCGAAAGCTAACGAGCTTATAAAAATCGATACAAAATCGAATGCAATAAAATCGATCGTTATTCACCGCCACTGACCACTTGTCTCTCTTATTGCAAACACGATAAGGTCTAAAATTGACCAAAAGGTTTCATACATCGCGTGTGAAGACATGCAAATTGGGACCACCTCGGTACTAAAGCTTGTGTTTAATGCTAATAGATTTAAAAAATAAATTAGACCCAATTACAATCCGGGCGTGTAGGAATTATTGGAGTTTTGTATCGTTTTATGGATCAGCTGCTGTATTAAAAAGGGTCAATAATTTCCTACAAAATACCGTAGAACCGATGGGGCGGAAAGGTTCTCGTGTGGCGGCCACGTACCAGAAGCGCAGTGTGGGTAGGCTCCCCACAAGGTGGACTGATGACCTGGTGAAGGTCGCAGGAGTCCGATGCGGGTTGCGCAGGTTCGGTCATTGTGGCTATCTTTTGGGAGGCTGTTTAGCATTGGACATCTTTTGGCTGATGTGATGATGATAACATTGATGACTCGAGAACCGACAACGCACATGTGAATCATCTGACAGATACCTCATAGTAGGTACAGTCAAGTGCAAGAAAATACGGGAATAGAATTATCAATTCGTAATCTATATTGCGTTAATGGGTCATATAAGTTGATCAACAATAATTCGATTTCAACCGATATCTCCAAGATTCCATCATCGAACCCGAAATTGCCAACGGGACCATCTCGAGGTTACAAAAAAAATCGAAAATCGGTTCACGATTCTCGAAGATATCGACTAGATAATAACGAGTATTACCTTAATATCCTTTTTTTAAAACGGTTATAGTAAATGAAATCAATAAGAACATTAAGAACTAATTAGTAATTACAGCTCTATAAATAATTGTTGGAATTCTGGTCAGCTGCTTCTATAAGCAGCAATAAAATAAAATAGTTCGGGTAACCATATTCTTCTTTCTGAGAATGAGAAAGTCATGTAGAATGCAACGTCGCCTAGAATGCACCAAAAATGCAGTCTGTTTTTGCCAACACAGGTTTTTTTCATTCTTTCAATCATACCTTAAGATCATTGAAATAAGAGTCACTAATAGTCTGTGTATGACGAGTCGTATGATTGTGTGGTGATAGAGTCCATGTGGTGACGGAGTCCGTGTGGTGACGGCAGTAAGAATACATTTGTCAGCACCTCAACTCTTCCTATGGGTGTCGTTAGAGTCGACTAAGGGATTGAAGTATCACTGACCATTTATTGATTTTATTTATTGAAGATTGACGATGGGCAGCAGCATCATGAATCATAGTGGACACGGTAATGCAATACGTCCATACGCATAGGCTAATTAGAGGCCGTTGTTCAGCAGTGGACTGATATAGGCTGATGATGTGATGTATATATCAAACGAAGGCAAATTCAATAAAAAAAAATGAAAGGTTTTAATAGACTAGCATAGCAGTCCAGCGCGGCAATGCGGCCAGCCTTCTGGGCACTCTACCTCCCCAGCTGGACCTGGGGCAATTTTTTTATTTATAATTTATTTTTATTGTGTTAATACTTATTCTTGTGTTTTCTGAAATAATTAGAATTTTAATAGACTAGTTCAAATGGTTTAAAATCTGAGTTTGTCGTACAGGATTGCTTTGTTCAATGCTTTTGCCATATAAAGAAAAATCTGGCGAATTATCACTTTTTTCAATAAATATCTGTAGTGGTTAGAGTGGATTTATCTGAGTTTGAAGTTAACCGACACATTTGTCAACATGGTACAGTGATGATCTTAACACACTTCTATAGTCTTAGCAGTAAGGTCATGCCAAGTACATTTTGAAGACCTGCCCGCTTAGCAATATCTGCTGCTGACTGTACGACTGCTGACTACTAGGCCACCTAGGTTCTTTGTCTATGACATGATGAAGAAGTGGTAGACATAGACAATGATGAATAGATTCGCTAATGAGAGCTACCGTGGCATCGTTATATCGGTAGTTAATTTACGTAGTAAAATTGATTGATAGACCGTAAGTAGATCAGAGATCCATCATACAAAGAAATTACAAATAAAAAAATATCATGGGATCTCAATTAAGGATTGTGTTGTGCTAAGCGATGATAATAGATTTGAATGGAATAAAATAATTTTGTGATAAAGTCACAAGTGAATTGCGATACTATGAACTAGGCGGCCAAAGCTAACAAAATGCTGCTCTAATCAGTCATGGAAATTTTTGATTTGTCGCTTTTTCACTATCAAAAGTTGTCACAAAAAAATTACCTTGATACGAAAAAATTATGACGTTTTTGGTTTTCATTAAAGATTTTTAATATGCACATTTTTTTTGCAATCGCTGCGA